>VZTL01027106.1:27444-51598 GCA_013400535.1 Scopus umbretta | reverse complement strand
TTTTTAAAAAAAAGACTTTTTCTATGGGATGGACAGGGATCTTTTCTTCTGAAGCTTTTATGCCCCATCTCCCACAGTTCCTTTTCACTGAATGACTGGCTGAAAACAGTCGATCCTGCCTTAGCTTTCCCGACAGCTATTGGATATACTCATGTAAAGTTACAGTTAAAGAATAAAAAACCCAGTGTGTAACAGGACCTTACAGAACTCAAATACTTTTTACCTTCCTTTTTGCAAAGGGTCATCGCTATGCTTCAGTAACTTCAATTACTCTGTTTTAGGGGTTATGTAGGGTCTTAGAAGTCTATAGGCTTTGTGCCATCTCATTCACAAAGAATTCAAAGTTTGTTGCACACTGGAAGCAAGTGAAATTACTCCCTCTGAATCTTTACATTTTACAATATTGCTTAGAAAAATGCTTGCAATTCACATTTCTAACACTTGTATTAAATCTGCAGAACTTTTTCTTTTTTTTTTTTTTACACTCCCCCCCCCCCCCCGCTATAGAACAAATATTTAGGGCACGTGAAGAAAGGTAGCTTTTTGTTTTGATTGCTGTTCATAGCACAGTGATGCCACGTAACTAAAATTTCAGTATTAACGGACTTTCAATGAAGTAGCTCAGAGTACCTGCAAAATGCCATTCAAGAAATTCTAGTACAACATCAAATCTAAAAGCAGGAGTGTTTTTACCACTACTTTCTAAGAACAGTGGATCAGGTCATAGTAAGATTAAACATATTTTACCCTATATTCAAAGTCAGCAAACTCCCTGCCTCCACGACCTCCTCTGAATCCACCACGAAATCCTCGGGGGGCAGTGAAGCCGCCTCTTCCACCTCCTCGTCCTCTTCCACCTCGGAAGCCAATCCCCCCTCTGCCTCTGAACCCTCCACGGCCACGATTGGGACGCAGCGGTATTCCGAAGGTCTCTGCATTTAGTCTTCTTTCCTCAGCCCAGGTAGGTCGCCGTTCTCTGCCACACAAAAGGAACAAGTATTGTTTTAAAACATACTTCAGAAGGAAGATTGCCTGCTTTAGTTAGAATCGCCAGAAAAGCCCATGAAATGAAGTGTGATACATTAATCACATCGTAAATCTCCACATCATCCCTTCTGCAAGAATCTAGATGTCTGCCACAATTCATTTAACTCAATAAAGAGGGATACGTTACAGTATCATTAATCACTTATTGATAATGCTGTAAGAGTTTGCCATATAGAAGAACACAGTCTGTACCCTCTGCGCACATCATCATATAAGTAAGTAAAAGCTGTCCGCAATTGAAAACAAGAAACAGAGAGTTTGCAGTTACAGATGCTAATTTTATCTGGCTGTCGGTACAGTGGAACAATCCCCCCACCCCATAATTCTAAATAGGTTAGTGATCCACATCATCTTGGCTAATAAAGAGGCAACGGCACAAGATAAGCTTTAATTTTCCTGAAACACTCTCATCCTATTCAAACGACTCTACTGGCCAAGACTGTTAGGTAATCTACATAAAACCCACTACCAAAGCACAGTCATAATTGCTTTAACTAGTTAATTACCTTTAACTGGTAATTTAGTATCAAAACAAAACAAAGCCCCCACTTTAGTAGATCTGGAAAGGAGATTCTAGAGCACGTACCCTGCGTTCTAGAAGCATGGTTCTAAAACAACATTTAAAAATGTCTTCCTATTAATGTATTGCACTTGCCCACAAAGAAATTTTGTACTTCATATTCCCGTTTCATTTTTGCCCACTGCATGTGGAAATAAGCTTTACTCACTTTTGATTCAGAGTTGATTGTAGCGAGCAGTGCTGACACTACCTCACGACATAAATGTACATTAAGCAGACTAGCAAGTTTCCCCTTGCAGGCCATACCTATTGTCATCACAGGAGATGTTATCAAAGAAGGATTTGGTTTTGTCATAGTAGCAGTTGGGTCCAAGTGGATCTTCCTCATCCGCATTCCCTTCACTATTTTGGGTATCGACACCTGAGTCACCTTTGTCTTCTCCATTTACAGGCTTCTCTGGTTTCTCCAGTTTATCTTCTGGAAAATAAAAGTAAACAGAAGCCTTCTAGACCATCATACTAAACCAAACAGCACTGTTAACTTTTTCCCAGACAGACAGACACAAACTATACTGAATGCTCAAAAAACCAAAAATCCCTCCAAAATTTAATGTGAAAGTAAAGTATTTTGACACATAAATTAGGATGTTTTGGTGCTGCTGTCTGGAGGTTTGATATCCTCTATATTCTCTGTGGGTTTAGTGAACAAAAAAAAAAAACCCCAACCAAAAACCATCCCCCCCGCCCCAGCTGAATGGATTTGATAGTCATCCATTTCCTGATCTAATTTCCTGACCTAAGCTACCTCCTTTCTAGACTTAAAAGCTTCACTCAGTCATTCCTCACAAAAGCCATTCCATGTTTTTGCTCATCCCTGTTGCCCTTCTTCATCTTCTGGCTTTGCCGTTACCTCCTTTGAGACACAGGGCCAGCATTCAAGACATTATGCTGTGAACTGACTTTATGATACATTTCTTTCCTAATAATGCCTGAAGTTCAACTTACTGTTTTGACTAGTACTGAGAAAGCAGCTGATGTTTCAACGGAACTAGCCATTAGATCTTAAAGTCTCATTCCTAAATGCTTACAGGTTAAATCTCATGATGCTGCGCATAAACTTCAGATAACCAGCTCAACCTTTCCACAACACACACATACAAACTACCACTCTGTCTCATAAAATATTTCTATAGCTCTTTATGGTTAGCTGTCCCTTTCCACTTTATTATCCTGAAAAAATTAGTATCAACAGCAAATTGCCAACTCATTTAAAAATGATCCAGAAAAAGAGGCAAGCACCAGAGAAAAATCCTATGGGACTAGACCGGTGTTTTTTCTCTACACTGAAATCTGACCATTTATTCCTACCTTTTGTTTCCCAGCTTTTAGCCAATCATTACTGAAATCGGGAACTCCCTATTTTAACCTGTAACAATTTTGTCCAAAAACAGTAGCAGCAGTGTAACGAACAGGTGGCTGGTCACAAGAGAATGAGGTAATTAAAACAGAAGCCTGCTCAAAAACAAAACAGAAGTGCTGGCAGTGTGGGTTCAAACTACTCCTGTGTTCCTTTGGAAAAGCAAAGAAATGCTAGAAACTTTCTTAAATTGAAACTCTTGTGCATTCTCCAGCAAAGTTCTGATCCGAAACTCAGTTTTTTGCGATTGCTTTTGGTCTATTAATAATTGAAAACAGAGGATACGTGTTTTCTTTTATTGCATCTTTTCCAGAACTGAAAAGTAAACTCATACTATTGGGACTTCTGCTCATGTAATCTGAATTTTTTGCCAACAGACTTGTTAGAACAATATGTATGGTGTTTGGCTAGTTGAAATTCCTTCAAAACTCAAGTGTTGACCTAAGTATTTAATTGAATAGATGATCCCAGTTTACTNTTTGGTTTGGTTTGGTTTTTAATTCCTGGGGTAACAGGTTGGGACTTCATACATCCTCTTCCTGCACTTCTGTTGTTAAAAGTCCTGTCAGAGCAGTTTGTAATTTGTAAATTCACTTACAATAACTATAGCGGTGACAGAGAAAGCATGATACTACTAAACTTGGGTACTAAAAGACTTTCTAGAAGTCATTAAAAGCTTTCAGAAAAAGAGTTAATACGTTAGTGGTTTTTCAGTGATTTATTTTCGTAGAAAGGTAACACATTGTATTTCATGCTACTGTGTTTATAAATCCATGAATACTGCTTGGTTTTGCATTTTTATTCAAATTGCTTAATATAGAGCACTTTTTGTGCTTGTATTATTCTGACCCAATGCAAAGTTATTGTTATCCACTAGAAACAATTATGTGAATGCATTCTAAATACATAAATTCTTTTATTTCCGTAATCTGAACTGCAAGATTTCTGGATGTTAGAAACAAAACTTTGCAAACTATCACAATGCTGTATTTTAGCAGACTTAAAAAACTTAATGAAGTCTGAAAACAATATTAGCTATTTCTCAAAACAAGATTTACCAATTTGTCGTTTGTTTTCATTTCTGAGTTCATTTTCTGATCTTGAAACCTTGTGTGCTTCAGCTAAAGTTGGAAATAAAAAAGTGATTTGTTTATCCAATTAGGTATTTTTGATCATTCTTTTGTATATAGTTATATAGTTCAGAGTTCAAAAAAACCCAAACCTATAAACCACAAGTTTAACTTACAAAGAAAAAAAAAAAAATAGACCGTATGCTTGACTTTGAAAAGAAATACATATAATCCAGGTCTCTGGTAGCCAGCCTACCGGTAACGGACAGCAGGAAGATTCCTACATGTTATACCTAAAAAGACCACTTCATATGTGTATGGAACAAAACAAGCCATATGAAAATTATCCAGAGCTCTACCTCGTCTGTGCTCTTGATTCTCTAACGATTTTTGGCTAGCAGACACCAAAGGTCTGGCTGGCACAGGACTCCTCCTCCCAACTGGTGCTGGAGTAGGCAAGTGGGCTGAAGCTGTTTGTACTGCTTGTTCCATGGTGGGGCTCCTTCTCAAATGATCTATCTGAGGGCTTGAACGNCCACTTTATTATCCTGAAAAAATTAGTATCAACAGCAAATTGCCAACTCATTTAAAAATGATCCAGAAAAAGAGGCAAGCACCAGAGAAAAATCCTATGGGACTAGACCGGTGTTTTTTCTCTACACTGAAATCTGACCATTTATTCCTACCTTTTGTTTCCCAGCTTTTAGCCAATCATTACTGAAATCGGGAACTCCCTATTTTAACCTGTAACAATTTTGTCCAAAAACAGTAGCAGCAGTGTAACGAACAGGTGGCTGGTCACAAGAGAATGAGGTAATTAAAACAGAAGCCTGCTCAAAAACAAAACAGAAGTGCTGGCAGTGTGGGTTCAAACTACTCCTGTGTTCCTTTGGAAAAGCAAAGAAATGCTAGAAACTTTCTTAAATTGAAACTCTTGTGCATTCTCCAGCAAAGTTCTGATCCGAAACTCAGTTTTTTGCGATTGCTTTTGGTCTATTAATAATTGAAAACAGAGGATACGTGTTTTCTTTTATTGCATCTTTTCCAGAACTGAAAAGTAAACTCATACTATTGGGACTTCTGCTCATGTAATCTGAATTTTTTGCCAACAGACTTGTTAGAACAATATGTATGGTGTTTGGCTAGTTGAAATTCCTTCAAAACTCAAGTGTTGACCTAAGTATTTAATTGAATAGATGATCCCAGTTTACTTGTTGATTTTTTTTTTTACCTTTTTTTAATGACTGCAAACAAGACTTAGTAGGATATGCCTTTTAAAAGTTGTTCTCCAAAACAGCAAGACACATTTTTTCCATGCTCAAATCCAAAGCAAAGATTGGTTTACCTTTTAGTTTAAGTTTATTATGAAATTCTCTATCAATTTCCTCCTTGTTGAATTGTGCATTCGCACTTTCAAAGTCAAAGTCCTTCTCAAACTTCATTGGACCATCCCTCCTAATACCAAATCTTCCACGGCCCCCTCTGTGACCTCCACGGCCTCTCCGTGCTGAAGGTCCACCTGGAACTGAACAGAGGGAAATTCTGTTTGGTTTTGTTTTGTGGATTGTTNTCGTTTGTTTTCATTTCTGAGTTCATTTTCTGATCTTGAAACCTTGTGTGCTTCAGCTAAAGTTGGAAATAAAAAAGTGATTTGTTTATCCAATTAGGTATTTTTGATCATTCTTTTGTATATAGTTATATAGTTCAGAGTTCAAAAAAACCCAAACCTATAAACCACAAGTTTAACTTACAAAGAAAAAAAAAAAATAGACCGTATGCTTGACTTTGAAAAGAAATACATATAATCCAGGTCTCTGGTAGCCAGCCTACCGGTAACGGACAGCAGGAAGATTCCTACATGTTATACCTAAAAAGACCACTTCATATGTGTATGGAACAAAACAAGCCATATGAAAATTATCCAGAGCTCTACCTCGTCTGTGCTCTTGATTCTCTAACGATTTTTGGCTAGCAGACACCAAAGGTCTGGCTGGCACAGGACTCCTCCTCCCAACTGGTGCTGGAGTAGGCAAGTGGGCTGAAGCTGTTTGTACTGCTTGTTCCATGGTGGGGCTCCTTCTCAAATGATCTATCTGAGGGCTTGAACGACCTGGGAAAGAGACAAAACAAAACCAAAACCCAAAGCGTTATTTCTCATCTACAAATTTGAGTTACTGGTCTCAACCAATCTAGACTGACAGGTTTATCTGCCTTACCAGTCAAGATAGCTGTGTCCAAAGAAGAAATAAATATTTCTGCACCCTCAGATCCACTAATCCAGAATGAAGGATATTTAGCAATTCCCCTTCCCCTAGTCTAAAAGAAAAAAATGGGTAGGACAATTAATCCCTACCAACCCATCCATGATGTGCATTTAGCTGTGGAATGAAATTTTTTGATTGATTGGAGGTGAAAATACTCTTTCTGCCTCCCTAGAAAGCCAAGTAGAAAGTGACTGCTCCCAAAGGCAGAGATGCAGTTACGATACTGAAATTTCATTTCATCTAGCACATTCTGCTGTATGATCACCACAAAACAAATGAACAGTGATGGCTAGTGCCAGGCATAATGCAGATGAAGGAGCTATGAAAGCTTCCCCATGAAGTGCTGTTCATACGTTTCAATTTGCAGCACGAGTGACTGGAGCCAGAAGCATGTTTAGAATGGAGACATTTGATCTGGCCACACAAGTTGATGACACCATATAGGTAAATCTACTAAGAAATTAAAGTAAGACTCAAGTTCCAGTAAGTAGAAGAGTAACATCATATCTCATTAAAAAAAATAAACAAAAAAAGGGGGGGGGGGACACCAACATAAAAAAACCCAAAACCAACCACACCACGCAATCTACAAAGATAACAAATATTTTTAAAAGCAAACACACACAGAAAAAGACTTGTTGGTGCCCCACGGGAAATTTTGTGGCAGAATGTACGTTCATCTGGAGCATATGTCATACATTAAGTCCAAGAATCATACAGGTTTTAATTTCACCTACAGAAAACCAAGCTACTCTTTCAATAGAGAAACAGTAAATGCTTAGCATATTTCCCTCCCGCCTTCAATTAATGTAACAAAGTAGAACCTATTTTTGGTTATCCACTCAAGTAATCCTAGAAAGCAGTCTTAATTGGTATACAAATCTCAACTAGAATTCAGGAAAAAACCTGTTTGCTATAAGTAAAATGTTTTGCCTTTTAACACAACTGCATAAACTTAAACACAGCATTAGGAATTTATCTTAGCACACACTTTACTCGCAGCAATGAAGAGCAAGAAATAATGTCCTTTGGATTCTGAGAAGCAATCTTAACACATTTGCATGAAAAATGAGGGTGAAGGTGCTCAACATTTAGTTTCTTTTTTCTTTGCCACTCAGAAAGCATCAAGAATTTCCCTTTTTGCTTCTACTTTCTTTTTCCAATATTACACAACCTACCCATACAGTTTCTATTACTATTAAGCTGACTTAACTGTCATGTCACTATTTCTACAGGCAATCAGGTCTGCTGTTAATATTATTTATGTAAATATATACTAACAAAAAAATACCATTAGGAATAGTGACTTAAAAATTGTAGGCTGAAGGACTTCATGATTCAATCGGCATGAAGTATCTTGAGTTTTGTCATGCTATCGATAAAACTAGATATTGAATTTCCATATGCACCTATTTGCTAACATTATTCAACTGAAATCAGTCCTACTCCTCAATATAGATGCTTTAAGGATAGTAACAAATTTGTTGCTAACAGTAACCTATGCAGCATGCCAAAATGTAGGAAAACACATTTAAAGAGCAACTACAAAACCTCTCAGTGCTTTCTGGTTTTAATACGAAGTGTCTTCATGACAGAATTCAGCAGTTTGGTTAGCATTTCTGGCAACCACCTAAATCACGGGGGCATGATTGGTCAAAAAAAATCAAAGAATTATTGAAAAAGATTTACCTTGCGACATCTGTGTTTTTAGTGACCTTGCATCTGTTGTAAATGCAGAACCAACTGCAGTGCTTTGGGACATGCTAGCACTGGCTGAAGAGTCTGTTCCAAAAGATGTTAAAGAACCTCCTGCTTTGAAAGAAATAACATAGTTGTAAAACCTGGTTTACATTTTTTCTGTATTTTTTTACATTAGCACTAAATGACCAGTGAAGCCATGTTAGGCAGTTATTCTAGAATACACGTAAGTCTGCCCTTCCCATACCCTTTAAGTTTAATGCAATGTATGTATTTGTAGTAAGTTGGTAAGACTGTAATATCTTGATGGTTTTAATCTAAAAAAATTACATAAAAGAGCACTGCTAACTTTAGTATCACAAGTATTAACATAGCATAGTCATGGCAGCATCTTACAGAGTGAGAAACATAATGTTACTCGTACATACTTCCACTTAACATCTCTTAAACAAAAATATGACTGTCACATCTTATTAACTGGTATCAAGTTATGGCCAATTCTACAGCCTTCCTTTCACACGGCTAACATTTTCAGTACCAGGAGTAATACTGTTGCTGTAACAGTTACAAGAATCTAAGTTCCTATGTGAAAAGTAAAAGGTGAAATAAAAAACTTCAAGGGAGGAATGAAAGTTGGTTGGCGAGTCTCAGAGAGGATCTGCAGTATAAAGGAGCAACTAACCCATGCAGCTCACAAATACTTCAAGCACGTACTTCACGCCAAGCTAACATCTCATGAATAGCTGGAGGACTGTGCTGGCACATGGACTGCGGAATAATCCAAACCATTGGTTAAGGCATACACCACCTGGTCAACTTGGGATACCAGATGTCCACAGCACAGCTATGGGGCTTTTGTGGAGAAGCTGCCTTTACCACTTGTGAAATATAATGAATACATGATGAATGTAATGAATACATATGAAAAAATGAATTCATGCATACAGGAACCTTTCCCTACTCATCCTTCTGAGATAAGGCATTTACTTCTCAGTCACAATTGCTTTGATTTGAGCTGCAAAGGCTATGAAAAGATCTCCACTTCTGAGCTACACTGTGGGACTGACATAGACCGAAGACTGGATCTGCCCTTAGGATAAGATGCTCATGGAATTATAAGTACTGATTACTGTCTATGCACACATGCAACTTCACTTACAGGAAAACACCAAAGAATAAAAACGTACCAACTCCAACAGCGCCAAACTGCTGCCCCACCAGTGGGCTTGGACTAAACTGACTGTATGCAGGCATTCTGCCAAAAGGACCATAGGACCCCACAGACTGGAATGAAGATGTAGTCGAAGAACCTAGTGAAGACTAAAGACAAAACACACTTGCAGAAATTAATGTTTACATAAAAAGTAGGAAATAGTTCTGCAAGGCAAGAAATGCAGAAATTAAATCTATTTGTTAAATTTACCCTACCACCACCACTGTGGCTAATATGTATACAAGACCTTAACATTCAAGAAGTTGCTTCTTTTAATATCAAGAATTTAACTGCTTTAACACAGAAGCAAAGACAGCACAAAATAATTAATTACACACATTACTCTGCATGAAAACTGACAACAGTTAGCAGAAAACATTTTCACAAGTATGTATACAGTTTAAAAAGCACTTTCACCCTTCCAATATCAAACCTGAAACCACATGAACAATGAAAGACTCAAACATACTGGAGGAGGGCAGGGTTATTACTATTATTGGGATTAGCAGTAATGTGATTTCATAGCTCTCAACTACCACTGACAGAAGGAGTTGCAGCAAATTTAGCAAAAGGCCTTAGGGGATAGCAAGGGTACTTTGTAAGGAAGCATCAAGAATTTTATCTAACAGAATAGTTAAACATTAGAAACGTAAACACTTACATGGAATTATCAAGCACCTTTTGAACCAAGAACTTCCATCTTGCTCTCAGGGATGATTTTAAGACACCCCACAAGAACAATCAATAAGCCAACTAATTTCAGAGATCAAAAATAACTCTCAGCCCATTTACTATGAAATAACAGATTAATTAACCCTGAAGGCTTCAAGTTTTAAGTTGCTTTCCCTTCAGCAACCAAGTATTCCCTTTTCAAATAACTGCCCTTTAGTATGAAGCTTTTTGAAAAACAAATAGCTAGGTAAAACACTTTTAAGTCTGATCCTTCCAAGAAGTCTTGCATACCTGTCCTAAGCCAAGTACCTTTCAAAAAAAGGCATTAAGTTCTACCAAAAGTCATCAGTTCATTTTGAAAAACTGGCAGCTTTGGTATCCCATGCATTGCACTAGAGTTAGATTTCAACCTTGATTTTCACAGTTAAAGACATGATTCAAAAAAAGGAAAATCTTTTCACGGTTCTCTACATTGGGTTGTGAACTTTACAGCAACAAATATTTTAATTTTTAAACACTCACCTAGAGAGTACTTAAAGCTACCAGGTTATATCTTCAGCAGCAAACATCTAAAAATATGTTTTAACCTACCTGAACAATAGCAGGGTCCTGTGGCAAAGAACACTGAGGCTTTGGCGGCTCACAGACAGTTAGGTCTTTAATGTCACTGCCACGGAATATAATATACTCAAAGACTTCATCACGAGGTGGTATAGGTCTATCAGTTGGTCTATCCTCTGTACCAAAGGAGCGAACTGCAAAATTGGAAAGGGTAAAAAAAAAATAAAAATCCCACATTCAACAAAAAGGTTTCAAATATACTGCAGATACCAACAGCTTTAAATAAAAAAAAATGTTGAGCAAAAAAACTTATTAAATAGGCAGCATATTCTTTGCTATTATCAACTGCTCAGACAAACAAGTAATTTGATCTTACAAATTTCAGTTAAAAATCAAGCAGAAAGACACCTCTTCTATTTCTTACTGAGACATCACTTATGCTATCACTCACATGTTGAGTATTTGACTGTTTTGTGAGGGCAAGGGGAAGCAGCAAAGCATTTTTTTGCTAAGTTAACACTTTCTGGACATTACAGCGACACCAAAAAAGGCTGGTAAGTCACTCCTGTGAATCAAGGACTACATGAGTTTACACTATTCTGCCCTTGCAAATCAGGAAAAAGAATGTGCTAATACTACTAGAAACTAGAATGTGAAGAATTACCAAAAGCAAAGTATTTCTCAATAGATTCAAGGTCTGAATCAAGATTTAAATAAAAATTAAGAATTCTGTGGTACATATATAAAATTTTCACTACACAAAATGCATTCTTCTTGCTGGTTTAAGGTTCATATGATGTCTGTCAAATTAAGTAAACTCACTGGTGCGTAACTACCTTCCTAAGTAGGCCTGTGTAGCATGCTACATACCAAGACATAAAATTTATTTGTATGTACTTAGCTGACTTCCAGCAGTTTTCAGATTGCATAGTGATGAACCTTATCATGCTTTTCCCTCTGCACTACATACAATCACTATCACTGTATATGGATAGCACCACTTTACTTTCACTACCCTCTCAAAGCCTTTTCCTCACCTTAAGACTGCCAATCCTAGGTGAATATAAAGTGAAACAAAAAATCCGGTATGTCTCCAAGAGCTAGAGTTTTGTAAGCAAAAACTGAACAATTAATTGAAACCAGGGAAGAAAAAAAAATCATGACAATCACACTCTACTGGACATCAACTTGCAGTAGCTTTAACAATCCCTCATGACTGTCTTTGCTCTAGCCTTTTAAGAGTTTTTTGTTTGCTTTGTAAGGTACTACAGGTTATGCTGAGAAAACATCCGTATTTTGCTTTAATTTACCGGAATTAGTTTTCCCTCCATTTTCAGATGCATCAACAATTTGGAGACATCATTAGGCACTTATTTGCAGCCATAAAACCATTCATTAGTCAAGAAAAGCAGAGTTTCCTGTAGAGCTGTATAAAGTGACACTGAATCATTTCTCAGGCTGCCCCAGCCATCTTCCATCACTGTTGCTTCTTCTAGTACTGCATAAACAGAGCTTATCAGTCAAGTATTACAAATCTTTTTGAGAAGCATAATTCAGGGGTAAAGAGATCAACTCCACACTACAATGAAAAATAACATCAAGTGGTTACGATTATTTTGTTCATACTTACATCATCTACTGAGCTGAATTTAATCAACTTTTCTATTTCAGTGCATCTGAAAGTCTATAGTACTATAAAATGTAACCACTGTAAAAAGGCATATACTGTTAAGTAAATTTCAATCTTTATTATAAGGTAAATCTGTCTTCTCCTCTTCCTCTACAGAAAGAGATATCTGAAGCCAAAGAATTTGCAGAAATTAAAGTAATACACAATACCTTAACAACATTATCAATTGGTCATGTGCGTTATTGTAGTTCATTCTTGTTGCTTTTTATTCAGCAGGCTTTTCCATTTCACTGTCCTGACTGAGGATCCGCCTTCATTTTCTGGCCATCCTATACTCTATTTATTAGATAACTAAAAAATTAACTGGGCCCTTCATTTTGTCATTTGACCTGCTGTCTTGGTAAGTAAAACCAAAGTTGATTTTGTATTGGTTCTCTCTACCCCACAATGAAATGGTTGCTCTAGTAGCCATTTTGTCTACAAAGGTGCACAAAAATGGCCAGTTACTGAAGTACTTTACTTTCTACCTAAAGTGAAGGAACCAAGCAGTAGCAACACCACAAAAAAGGGTAGTAAACTAGAGGATCACATCTCACCTTTACATAGAAAGAAAAATCTGATGAACTATGGAAGAAATCTGCTTTGAAAGTACTTCTCTTAAGTCAGACTGATGCTGCATGGATGAGTATTTTACTATTAATAGCAACATTATATGACACATATAGTAACAGTTTTAATGACTGGCAATTACATTCCTCCTCTCTAAACCAATTAAAATGTGAACAACGTAACTTTCATCTAGTACCATCTTAAAAGAGGTAAAGGGATTTTACTGTATGCCAAAAAGAATTTGTCTTTCTCCCTATCATAAAGTTAGGAAAACATCAAAAGGAAGTGTTTCAATACCAAAAATTAGAATTAATCTTTAAGAGATTCGGCTGTCTGTGCAATTAGTTTAAGACGCCAGTAAGTTCATCAATTGTTTTGCAATAAAAGACATCAAGTGTAGCTGGCTACTAAGAGTTTGGGATTTTTCCTCTACCTCTCCCCTGCCCCAAACGAAACCAGTTTTAGTGCAACTTTCTGCAAAATATAACGATAACTTTGTCCAATGAAGATTAGTTCTGCTGGAGAGGGGTAAGTAAACTCCTCTGATCTGGGGTTCAACCTTACCTTCTCTCCCCAAAGCAACACAAGAACCATCCCCAAGTCTAATTTCCTTCTAAAGCAAGGAACCAGACTGCATGTGCAGTGATCCAAGAAAGCAGTTTAGGATAAGGGCTACTCAAAGTTTTTTGCAGTGTCTATCCCAACTAGGTCCTTCAGATAGTAGTATAACATAAAGAGTCGAATGTTACTTTTAATATTTTGCAAAGGGATAGCTATCTTTACAGTTTCTTCTTTCCTAGTTTGGATTAAGATTTAACATAATCTGAGCTTATTAAAGTAAAAAGTCTAATATTAAAGGTGGCAGTATAACAGGATTTTTAAAAGAAATAGCTTTTACCATAGTTTTGCATAATCAGAAATACTAAGTTGCCAGAGTATAAAAAACACAAGGTATTGGAGCAGCAGCAGTCTTAGAGCTCTATCCAGCTCTGTCTCTTGGGGTATTTCCTCAGACTACATCCTTCCTCCAGAACAAGGTGCAGTGGTTCCTATGTAGCAAAATACTGAAGAGTGAGAGGAAATGAAAATAAGCACATGAAAGATAATGTAATCTTATCTTACCAGGGCTATAGTAAATCCATTTAATCTTACCTTCTCATCAATTTAAGTTTTTTGGGTTTTTTGTTTGTTTTTAAATGAACTAAACTGGCTTAGGGACTTGAGAACAAAAAGGCAACCATCACATGTCAAAAGCAAACTTATTTTGTCATCAGTGTAAATGCATACAATTAAGTAGCTAGCTAGAAAGCAACTAACACTGTTGAGCCTAACAGGATCCATATATGTGACTTTATGCCCAAGTAGTTCCACCAATTTCATATTAAAGTGCTGCAAGCAAGTTTTTGTACAGATTTTGACTGACTTTTGACTGACTTCATGTTACTACTATACTATATTTTAATGTATATTGCTATATTATACTGCTACAGCATCCAACGAAAACATTGCAACTTTCCCTATCAGTTAAAAGAAATGATTACCTGTTGACTAACACAGAAAAATACTATGCTAATCAGAAGCCAAGCTACATATTCTACTAGGAAAAGGGGACTCTCTTCCCATATAATGTGAATTATTGCAAATACGTAGTTCAGTCTCTGTATGCAGCACTGACACAATCTTAAGTCTTTCTTCCTATGTAGCACACATACACAGAAACCAGTCTTTCCCTGCTCTTAAGGCACCCATGAGAAGCATAACGACTAAAAGGAGACCACAACTACCAGAACAAGTCATTTCAATTGCCATCTCTCTTCAAAACATCACAACCCTTTCCGTGTAAACATGCTTAGAAGCCTGTACACCACATTACAGGAAAACTATTAATATCAAGGAGCCAGCTTGTAGCGGGCTCATACCTTCAGAACAATGTATTCAGCCTGCATTCCCCTACTCGTAGGGGTGATGAGTTAACAGGGAGATAGATATGAGGGAAGTAGCCAGGAGGGGGCTTTGACAAGAGGAATTTTTCTGCTGTGACACACTATGCACAGGGTTGGTTTGGCACACATGCCCTAAACCTCAAGACATGGAGGGAGCATGTCACTTAAGTGACTAAAAAATAACTTCATAAAAACTTGATAAAAATTTAACCCTTCCCTTTCCTGCTCCCAGCCCTGAACTATAAGAAATGCTCAAGTCTTCATAAGAATTTAACTTTCTTCTGTCTATATTTCTGAGTCTTTCACTCAATTAATATTGTCTGAAAGAAAGGGAAGTTTTCTCTTTCATGTCCCACTAGACTATGGAACATGCTATCACAGCTGGCTGAAAATGCCAGAAATGCCAGAAGTTTAACTACTTCTTAAATTACTGAAAGCTATTTCATTAATGTTTATTAATTATAACGGTTCTAAATGCAACTCTCAGTGGTCCAACAGTTGATAAGTGAAAACTGACACATTACACCAGACAGTCAGTATGTAATTTTCTGTTTCTTATACTCGCATGCCTAAGGATTCCCTACTGTTGGCAGGGTACAAAGCCTTTACTGACCCAATACGGTTGCTCTTACACAGCCTACCTACATTAAAAAATCTCTCTCTCTAAATTGGTGCCTTGAAATAGAAATACATTATATATTACTAGCATGAAAGATCACATCTAGTTTTTAATGCTGCAACATGTAAGATGAGGCACAATCTGTCATGCGTATTCTATAATTGCCTCAGGTAGGGCAGCAATCACTTTACAGCAAGAAAATTTGACTCCTAACTGTGGCTTGCAAACATGCTATTCTTAAACTGTTTGAAATTAATGATGTTTAAAAAAATGAAGTATGAATTAGAAGGACATTCCAAGTGAACTTAACTTGAAACTTAAGAATAAGAGTGGGTGGTTTTTGGTTCCAAACACTAGCTCTGAAAGGGTGGCAATCCAAAGAAAACATATGCACTAATAATATATAAAAACCTCAAATATTTGTATAGCTTGCTTAATATTTGGAATCTGATATGGATGAGAGTTTTCCCTGTTATTTAACTAGCAATACACTTTAACACCTTGTGAAAGGATGCATTGCTTTCCCTTACCAGACTCCAGCTTAGGTTGAAAATCTTATGCTCAGTATTTAAACAATTGCTACCTTCCTCTAACTTGTGAGACAGAGGCCACAACTTCTGCTAGTGAAAGGATCACAGCTTTGAAAATAAAATGCTGGTTAGAGAACTACAGAAGATTGCCCCTCAGTAACAGAAGACTACAATCATTACCCTGTAAGCAGCCCAAAAATCTTGTTTCTGTCTAAACCCCCAGAAGATTTAAGATAAATGAAGGCATTCCACATGTACAACTTCATGAGATTAGTCTCAGACTTCAGTTTAGCCCACAGAAGTCCCACTGCTATGCAAATCTGTAGTCATTCAAGAACAGATTCTACCTCTAGTTTTGCGCTTTTATGTCACAAACAATGTCAGTGATTTCCATAAGGAAATGAATAATGATAAGCACCCTGCACTCAACCCAGGTAACAGTCACATGCAGCCAGCTACATAGCAGAGCAACTGAAAGCACTGAGTCATCTTTTGGGGCTTTTTTGTCTCTTTCTGGCAGGAAATTTGACATTTGTGGTAAAGATCCACGGTAAACAGTTCTGGTTTGACTTCTGGACTCACCACAGGAAGAAGAGATAACTATTACCCAATCAGCATATTTACAGCTACAGACAGTTCAGAAGGAAGACCTGCTTCTGCCACATACAGACCTGGCCATAATTAACCATACTTGTCACCTTACATATATGCTACCATACCACCTTCGCACGACCTAAGCATTCATTTATTCAGAAACTTGAATATTCTGGAGGTGAGCATTTTGTTTATGAGTACAGTGAACTGTTTTACAGTCTAATATGGTTGTTATCAGCTTCCACATTAATCCTAAGATTTTTGGTTCCAGGTGGCCTAGAAAAACTGGTTTATTCTCTTCTGAATCATGACACTATATTATCAAACACAAATTCTTCAGCTAACTCAGCCAAGTTTTATGAAAGCAAATTTAATGGTTTAGATTTACATTTCTGATGAGAGCTATGAGAAGAGAGTAGATTAGATTTGTAACTGTAGCTTGATCTTAAGTACGTACACTTTGGCAGATATGCCATAACATGACTTAACCACTCTTCAGAAGTCATGCAAAATTGCCTTGATCAGCACTAAATCTGTCTAATTTAGGGCAAGACTACCACAAGCTCCTCGAGGACGGGATTCTTATTAGTGCTTTTGTACACACCTTAACAATCACAGCATGCAACTGGAATTTCTAAACATTTATTTTTAATCACAGTGCTCATCTTTTTCTCATATAAATAAATGCTAGTTGTCCTTTTAAAACAGATAACGCAATTCCAGCGAGGTAGTTTAACCTAAAGGCAACTTTAGAAATAAGTAAAAATCACATCATGAAAGCTAAATGCCCCATAAATGAACTCTGCAAGCCTGGGACCAAACCTACTACAAAGTGTTTCAAAGTATACATATAAGAATTTACAAAACAAAGCAATCTATTTCTTAAATAATAATTGTCAGGGGGGAGGAGGAAGGGAAGAGGGCCTTAAAGCAGCAAGGCATACAAACAAGAATTACCACAAAGGCCGAGGCGACATGAAAGCAAACAAACTGCTACACAGTGTCAACTCCACAGACCAACTATTACACACACCAACTATGTAAAACCTAAGAGATTGACACTGTTCTAGAATGCTAAGCCTCTCTCAAAAAGGCACCGAGTATTCGGAACACTCTCAGTCCCGAGTATTTAATTCACACGAGGAGCAATTTTCCCCTTATCTAACGGCTGGATAAATTCTCTGTTTTTATACATGCATTCAGATTATTTAGCAAGACTTTACGGAGTCAAGAAGTGTAAAGTAAAATACCATTGAATTTTGCAGAATCTATTATAAAGAAGTTATTAAAAATTCTGACCTAATGCTTCACCCGAATATTGCACATTCACTGCCACGGCTAACGTACTTGTGTTGAGAGTGCATTATCATGTGCAAGAAACGGCCAACTCCGTCGGATGCCCAGTTTCGAAGACCCACTTTTTTACTCCCCAGTCTCTGACTCTCTTAGTAAACAGTACCTTCCTAACTTTCTTATACACACACACACACATTCTCTAGCCAGTACAATCTCACACCAGTGCCTGTACCCAATTTCGATTTATACAGTGCCATACAGCTACCTCCGAAACGAAGAGCTCACGATCAGCCTTCTTTGTTGATAACCTAGCACTTACAGGATCCCCTTTCGACCCTACTTGTCTCGTACCCCAGGCTGCAGAAGAGTTCAGCCGCACGCGGCCCCGTACCCTGTAGGTCTGGAATTCTTACGATGCAAAGAAATCCTCTTTCCAGCCTCCCCCTCCCACTCCCTTTTACGCACGAACTCTGGACCACTTCCACCGCTAACGGCTTCGTGCTTTTACTCTCTTACATACTTTTACTCCTCAGGACTCCTCCGAGCAGCCCCTGACTAGGTAACGTTCCCAGCTCCTGTTCGCGACGGTCCCTCCGCGGCCGCTCTGGGCTTTCCACACGCCTCCCGAAGCCGGGGGAGCAGCCCGCGCGGCGGGAGCAGGGGCCTCCGCAGCGCCGCCGCTCTCCCAGCCCCTCGCTCACTTCCACCTCCGCCGTGAAGCGTCGCGGGTCGCCACAGCCCCGCCGCAGACGCTCCGTCGGGGAGGATGGCGGGAGGACGCGCCCCCGGCCGCGACTACGCGGGCTCCTACCAAAGCTCGGCCAAGCACCCTGGCAGCTGCTGCGGGGCCCTCGTAGGCTGTAGGCCTCCCCCTGGCACCCCGGGCCTCCTCATCGCCGCGACGCCACCGACGACTCTGCCGCGGTTTCAGGTTCTTGCTCGATCCCCGACGGGCCCTGCGCCGCCGCACGCACCGCGGTCCCGCTCCCCTCCCGCCCCCTCCCCGAGGCGCTGCTGGGCCGCCAGGGCCCGGTCCTCTGCTCCGCCAGGTCCTTACCCTTGGCCAGCGCCACAGTGGAGTTTTCGGTGTCGATGGTGTACAAGATGCCTTCATAGCGGATCTCGGCCTTGGAGATGAGGCTGATCTTGCTCCCGATGTAGGGCGTCCCCCCGCTCATGGTGCTGGCTCCTCGGTCAGGGACACCCCCCCTCCTCCCCTGCCGAGCGCTCCCGAAGCCGGGCACGAGCAACTAAACGCGCCCGGCTCAGAGTCGTAGTAGGCGCTCTACTCCTCCCGCGTCGAGCCCGACCTTCCGCCGATCCCCCTGCGACGGCTCTCCCTGCGCAGACTCCCTCAGCACACCCCGCACCAAAAGCGCCTAGAAGCTCCCAACATGGCCGCCGCCTTCATCTTCNCCCCCTCCCCGGGCTCCCGCCCAGCGCGCCGGCAGCGTGAGCTCGCAGCTCGTAAACCGCCCCCCGCCGTAGCCTGTGAGCACCGGGGGATGTGCAAGTGGGTTTGGGGTTCTCGGGGTTTTTTTTTTTGAGAGAGGCCCGAGCCACTTGGCATTGAATGCTAAATTCTTGTGGTCCTTCATAAGCGATTTAGAATCCAGTCATGCGGAGAGCTGCAAAAGTTGAGATGATGATCGCTGCTTCGTTCGCGTTTCAAGGGGGATTCCACTTTACTCAGTTGGCAGAGCGCTGAGATAGTTGGATCTTGCCAAGCAACGCAACTGTTGATTAAATCTTGACTAAAATGTGGAATGAATCCTGAAAAAATACCCTGTTAGTACAAGTAAACACAATAAAGAAATCATGATTTTGAGATTGCACTTGACTTGTACACCTTAAGTAAAAATCACAAATGAGGCTTCCTGTTGGAGGCGTTCCCTGTTAAAACACGGTAACTGCCTCAGGCCCCCCTTTTTCTATTTGCAGCCTGGAAAATTGCATGCAATAAAAACTAACTTCTGGAAAGGGTACTTAACAGCTTTTGTTGCAGCAACTGGACGTTACTCGTATGGTGCAAAGATTCAGTAAGTATTTTGTTCAGAATAGGGCTTTGAAATACAATAGCAAGACAGTTTTTTTCTGGAAGGGTGTGCATGCCTCTAAACAGGAGCCAGACAAGACTTTGGAAACTTTATGCCCAAGTTCAACTGACTGCAAAGTCATGGAGGACTTGAGTGCCTAGGGAGCTTTACTGTGATGCGCTTCTAGCGCAATCTTGAAAGACTTTGTTCCAAAGTTCTGCAGTTAATGACTGGCTATATATGGCCATATGAAGTCCATGGGAGACCACTGTTGAAAATCAGCATTTGTAGCTCAGCTCAAAGGAAAGCTACTGTTTAGAAAACTAACGAAAGATACCTATGTTATGTTACAAGGAAGGAGAGAGAGAGTCTTCCTGACTGCTAGAGGTTGGACTGTGGCTGCTTCTCAACTGTGACAAAATAACATCCTGATGGAGGAGTTGGAGAGCCCAATAGAGGATCAGCTACAGTCCGTGTTATGTGGTTTCCCTGCTCCTGCCTCCTTACAGAAGGAGAGATATCAGCTTCAGCTATGGATGGGGCTTGGAAGAGGGGGAAAAAAAGCTTTGGGGAAGGTTGCAGAGAAAATCAGGACCCTGGCTGATGAAGAGAGAGGACACCATGAGGGGAAGGAAGAAAGGGATTATTGGGAAGGCCTGCGATACTGACATAAGAACACAGAGAAGGGGAAGAGGAATACCTTGAAATACAACAACTTGCCCCAAGGAGCCATGTGGCTTTGCTTCTGGCCAACATCTTCCTAAGTTCTCCCTCATCAGCCTCTCTCAAAATTGTAGCTAAAAACTCCAATTTATAGAATTCGGGTTCCAAGGTTAGTGTGGTGGAAGAGGAAATAGAAATGGATGTTTCTTTGAGCTTGGGACATGGTAGATGAGCATTTCAGGAGAGAGTTCAAGAGGAAAAACTGTCAGTTTACTTTTAAGTTTCTGAAAGAGACATGTTGGCCAGAATGAATAAAAGAAGAGGAAAAAAAAAAAAAAGAAACTAGAAATAGAAAAGTATCCCCTAGAAAAACTTTTCAAGGTTTAAATTGGAACCTTCTTGGTGTCAGTTTTTTCCAAGCCTCTCCATCAAGTCCTATCTAGGTGAGCACAGACAAGTATTTACAATTAACTTCAAAACACAAGCTCCTAAATTTCTATAAGCCATATATAAAAGAGAAATACCATTGCAACTGAAATACGTGAAACTAAATTTAGACATATTTCTAGAACAGCTGTTGGTTACTTTAGCCGTCTTTGTGCTTTCCAGTTTGTGGAATTTATCTTTTCTAATCCATACTTAAAATCAGCAGTGGAAGAGTGTTTTTATAGCGTGAAATTAATTTCAGTTATGTATGTAAAGAGTTCTGTAAATTCATTTTAAGAAGTTATCTCAAAATCTTATCTGAACCTGGTATGTACCATTTTAATGTTTATTTTAAACTTACGATAGTTAAATTGTATATTTGAATGCACTGAAAGTGTATACGTGAAAGAAACCCATCTCACATACTAGAAGAATAGTGTTCCTTTCTAAGCGCTTTCATTTCTTTAGACGACGACATAATACTTGCCGATGCGAACTGTTATTACTCCCAGCAGCTTAACGTGGCAGTGGTACTTCTATTCTGTAGTGAGTTATTAATGAAAGACTTAGGCTGGAAACAGAGCGCAGGGTTTAACAGTGTTGATAACTGAACAGCAACTTAACAAGTTTTGTGGTAGCTTTTCTTTCAGAAGCAATTTTAAAACCATGGTTGGAAGTTAACTTTCCTAATAAACATTCTTTATTTCAGACAAAAAATAATTCAGGAGAGATTGTATGTTAAGAGATCGGATGAAATGATCACAGTGGTCTCTTCTGATTTTTTTATTCTATGCATATTTAACTCCTAAAAATTAAAGAGCAGCAAATATGTTCAGAAATATTCTTGCTATGATGAAAAGCATGTAAGTATTTGAAAAAGATTTTTATAATAAAGAATGAATACAAAAGTTCACAGAGATTCTGTACTTTACTAAGTCTCATTCCCTACATAAAAGCACAAGCCCAAAGCCAGTTTCATCAACAAGTTTATATATATTCTTACGTCTGTCATCACTTCTTGACTTGAAAGGAGTCCAGTGTGAATCAGTATACATCATGTTTTATTAAAGAAAATATTATACTTCCTTATTCTGTGTGTTTATATAAAAAATGGCACAATTAAGAAGAGGGGAATGGGAAGAAACATGAATTCATGTTTTACAGATTATCCACCCACAGATGTACTTTAAAACTGTATTTGAAAGTAGGTAATTTTTAAAGTTTTGAAACCTGTCTTGTAGATCATGACTTGCCTTTTTCTCCTTCCGGTGGGAAGATTACTTTTTTGCCTTCTAAAGTTACAAAGCAATAAAGTTTTCCTTCTGGGTGGTTTTTATGGAGACACTCAGTTTAATGCCGCAGTGTTAGAAAAATGTATACTACAACTTTTTTCATAGTCAGGAGTAGCTGCAGAATCATTTGTCTAACTTTCTATACTCTTATAAAAGCTGTGGAGATAGTGGTATGCAAATGAAGTCCAGGCTTAGGGAAAAGAAGTGAAGGAAGCATGGAATCTTCTCTAATAAAATTAATAAAACGTGGACTCCTACCAACGTAATATTGGATAGATTCTGGTATTTTTCCAACCCAAATGAATATTCTTTATTTTTGTGCAATAGCAAACTGCGTAATAGTCTACTACGTTTTAATTAAATTTCCAGGTAGAAACATTTGTTAAAAGTCCAAATTTAATTCAGCTGTAGCATTCCATAAAAGCAGTACTCATTTGCTAAGCAAATTCTCGATGTATAGATCTCCTGCATACACTTAATAGTGTTTTTCATAAGCACTGCTTTGCCTTCACATTCACTTACTGCAGTCTCCCATTGATACATCCGGACCACGCCTTTGGGCCTTCTATACTTTTACTGACCACTTTATTTAAGAAATATGCACCGGTTTAATTTCAGGAGACATTTAAACTTATCCTAATTAAACTGGTACGACCTATTTTTAATGCATTTTAAAAGTGGTTTATTTCGATTCGTCATAAACCGGCTCCTAAAGGTATAAACAGACAATCAGGAAAAACTACCCGGAATAAAAATGTAACCTACATTGAGAGGAAATGGATGGTAACAAACCAGTTATTAGCAGTTGAGTCTTGTGACTCAAACAAGTTATACAATGTATGACTTAACAGATTGAGTCTGGGAATGGAGAGGAATTGCATGCACTGTGAGCCCTTCACTGGTTTCCATCAGCACGTTGTGCAATTGAAGGTGGGTTATTCGGTGATGCACCTTTTTCCATTTTCTGGAAAACCCTGAAAATCACAAAATGAAGAATGAGTCACCACTTCAGGCCACAGAGCAGCAGCTCAAATACATCCAAGTTTACAGACACCCATGCTATTGCAGGCCAGCAAAGACAGATACGGGAACCCAAGCTGCTTTCTGCTGGCAGCTTCACAAATCCATGGGGGTTATGACTTGCGTGCAGTGAAGAGAGAGCAACGGTTATTCACGGGAAAAATTGTTGGAGGGTCCCACCAAAGAACCTGCCCTGTCATTAGTCAAAGAAATGATGGGTAGGACCACCATCTTTCTCTTAAATGGTATTTCTGAATGCATGAGGCAAGCCTTGACGGGAAAAGGGTGTACAGGAGTGCAATGGCTGAAGCGTTAGTAACAAAATCTACTACCTTGAATTTCCCGTGGGGATGCTGAGGGAACACAGTATGCGAGAGCAGCTGCTGTCACGATGCCAAGAATCTTATTTCTGATTCACGAGTCTTCCGTTAACAGCGTCCACGTTAGGGAATTGTATTACTGCAACCATTCTTGTCTAGGTAAAGCAGTAGCTTTGGACATAAAATGTCTAAAACTCTAAAGCAGACACAGCAGCGCTAACGCAAGCGCAAATACTCTGTGCGCATCTCAGGATTTCAAACCGCTTCAGCAGCGCTTGAAGTTCCCTCCTTCAAAGGGGTTGGCGCGTAGGGCGGCTGAGCCGCTACGGCCGGCTGCGGGCAGCTTTCAGCTCTCCCCAGGCGCGAAGAGAATTGTGCTGGCTGCAACCACCCTCGCAGCGTACGGAGCCAAGGCAAAGAGCACAATCGCTACCCGCGGCCGGCACCATCGCACGACGCTTCAGTTCCCAACTGTGCAAGCTCACACCGCTCTGCACCAGGGCCGCAGGCCTTCTCCGTGCCTCCGACCGCCCTGCCACGAGTCCCTACAGACGCCATCGATGGCAGGCTCCTACCCGGCACCGCTGGGGCACCTGCCTGGCCGCGCCGTCGCCCCTCGGCTCCCCGCGGCGGCAAGGGGAGCAGCCGACCAGCCCGCCGCCCTCTCGCTGGCGCCCCCGGCCCCCTCCCTCACCCAGCCGTCCCTGGCCCGGA
>VZTL01027106.1:7922-25426 GCA_013400535.1 Scopus umbretta | reverse complement strand
GGAATGGCATGTATCAAATACATCACCTGCTTACAGAATTTTCTACAAATATAAACGCAGAGGTTTGGTGCTTAGTGAACCTAAAATGCCGTCTTTTTAAAGAATTTTTATGGTTGGGGTTGTTTTTGTTGTTGTTTCCCCAACTCTTCTTTTAAAAATTACTCTCTGGGCTTTGAAAGAGAGTTAGGGTCATGTCTTTCAGATGTGGTCCTTGCTGTAGCTCTCTATGCCTTCTACCTCAGCTTGACTGCCACAAGTCTTTAGTTTGTAGTGGCAGAAATTTGCGCGCTCTCCGCGCTTTTAGCAGCGAGGGTTGGCTGGCAGCACCTAAGGACTGCGTGAGTGAGGGCTTTTATTGGTGCTGCAGTTCACTCATGTGTTCGTCCCGGGACTGGGATTTGTATTTCTGTGTCGGACACTGAAAGACAGACCTTCTTGGTATAAGGTACTTCAGAAATTTGTTACTTCCTTGATATAATACTGTTCAAATTTCTTTATCCTCACAATATGTTGCAAACTGTGTCCATTTACTAAGGTGTTCTTTTTCCTGGGAAATGAATAATCTGAAGTGGATATAAGCTTTTACCTTCTATTTTTACTTGAAAAGTTAAAAAAATAGATATGAAGCAATTTGCACATAGAGATAAGTTGCAGAAACAATGTCTACTGACCTTATGAACAGAATAAAAGTTGACTTCCTAGATCCTTATTTTTTGGTTCTCTGCTAGTGACAGGCAAGATGTTTTTCTGTTTATAGACCCAAAGTATTCTATGTTGTATCCTAGCTAGGTTAAATTATTAAAATGTATTCTGGAACTAATTTGGAAATTCTTGTAAAATAATGTGGCTGGGGAACTGCTGCTTCATTCTGAGAGAACTAGAGGAAGCGCATCACATGCTTTGCAGCGATCTTGAATAAGTGTGAAGCTCTAGATGATCCAGAGACCAACTTAGCCATTGTCTCCCCATTTCTGTCCTGCTGATTGTGGAAAACCTAACCCAGTTACACTTAGGGCAAAACTTGATGGCACTGGCTCTGTTGTGTGAAAGGCCTCTATTTGTGAAATGTGCTACTAGAAAATAATCTGAAAGTATTATTGTTTACTTCCAGAAAGTCTTAGAAAACACTTGGCAAGTACTCTGTTAATTTGAAAACAATTCCTTTGGTGTTTTCCTAAAATATCTGCACTTGTATAATTTTGTGCTGAGGAGTGGTTTTGTTGGTTCTCTGGGTATGACAATATTTTTTCTTGATGTCTAAACCACAGGTAGTGCCTCCCAATACAGTGATGGTGGGTGCTAAATAAATCCATGTGTTGATGCTCAACAATTAACTAAATCTCAAACATTGTATACTCGGAAATGTCTGGCCTGATGTTTGCATGTACACGTCCCCTAGAGCTGTTGTTTTAGTAAAGCTCTCATGTCATTGTCTCTGGTATGTTCATACTGAATTCTGTTCTCAGCTACAGGACTGTTGTTATAGTTTAATTTTAATGAATATTTCTTTCTAATTTTGTTCTGCTGACCTGGCTAGACTGTTGAAAGTCACTGTACGGCTATATGCTCAAGTCACCGTTTTTTTCATCTCCGTTATCCGTAAACTGCAGTTATTTGAATTCCAAACTGAATTGGGTATTAGTTTTTGTCTGCTAGTAGAGGCTCCTTTTCTTCTTTGAAATAAAATCTCATGTTACACCAGAATAAAAAAAAAAAAGATACAGTATAAAGAAAAATGTACAGTGCTATACATTAATTTTATTCTGTATTCTCTAGTTAGTTCTTTATATATTACTCTTTATTCTATAGTTATTGTTACTTTGTTCTCATTAGGTATGGTCTTGGTGCGCACGGACGCTGGACAGCTTGTAATGGTGCCTCAGCAGGCTCTAGCACAGGCTCAAATGCAGGCTCAAGTACAAACGCAGGGTCAAGGTCCTACCAGCATTTCACCTAGACTTTCAGTGCCCACAACTGGCCCTGTTTTTCGCCTATCAACAACTCAGGTATGTCTAGCTTGATTTTCACTCTTATTCTTTCTTATTATTATTTCACACTTATGTTTTCCTCTGTCTTATACATTATTAGCTCATATGTTTTCGCAAATGTGCTTTCCTCCCCTTTGTTGTTGTGAAAACAGGAAATACTTATTCAAATGCATTTTATTTTCTGAGGCCTAGGATTATTTTTTTTTATTTCAGAAAAAAAATCTACTTTGTAGAGTCTCTCAAGACCTTGTTCAGACTGTGAGATCATTGGGGGCTAGACGGCTCAGTCTTAGCCAGAACTTAGGTTGGACTGTATACCACTGGTTCAGTAAGTGCCCCTTGTTCCTCTGAATCAGAGGCATTGTTATTGTTACATCCCAGCATGCTGAGTGGGTGCACAGGATATCTAGATTTCACTAGAAGTTAGAAAAGAAAAAGCCAAGCACATTCAATGTAAGGATTTGCAATAATCAACTTTTCTGATATACTTTATTCAAAAGAAAGGTTTGATTCCTTTGATTCACCTCTCTGTATGATCTGTCTACACTTGAAGTTTTGTCTGTGTTATGACTACATTTCCTTTTTTATATGGATTGACCAGATAGTATGCTTTCCTACCCCAAACTCTTCAGTGAAGTGTATTTATTTCAACTCAGAACTCATTTATTTTCAAGGGTGAAGGTGTATTGTTTTTTACATTTCTTGGTAGGCTGCATTGGTTCAAAATTTTGCAGGGAGGCTCTTTAGCTTCAGGCCGTTTGGAGCCAGAGCTGAACCTATCTTACTAAGATGTAGAGGCAGAGACCTTTGGATGTTAATACAGGGCAGCTGTGCCATAATAATAATAGGCAGAATTGAAGGTGATATTGCCTAAGGTCTTTGTTTGCAGAAGTGATAAGTAATTCTGAGTGGAAAGAGATGAAGAGGGTGTCTTTCTAATTTTTTAATTGGTTGTTGTATAGGTTGCTTGAAATAACTTAAACACGTATGTTTAACACTTGATTACTGTCCCATTATATGCTTTGTGCATTACACCATTTTTATAGTCTAAAAGATTATTAATTTAAAACCAAAAACAACGATAAACTTTTAAGAAGGGAAGGAAACCAGAATAAAATTGGTGGCTTGAAAATAAGTCACTAACATGATGCAACCTGAAATGCAGAGTAGCCAACTAGAATATATGTTTTAGAAGTGAAAGTCACTAGGAAGGTTGTAGCTCAATGGAATGTATGTATCTCAGAAAAGACATAAATAAAAGCCTGGAAACACTTGAAGAACTTTATGCTCTCAGAAGAGAGAGAAGTGCAGTATTGGATGGAATTCATAAAAGAACTCTTTGCAGAAAAGGCAGCCATTTAATGTTTAAATTTGTGATATCTGGAAGGATAAGAAGACTTGTAGAAGCCTTCAAAGATAAATGTGTTTCAGGAAAAATAAACACAGAGATAAGCCTGTCTTAATTTCGAGATTTTTTTGACTAGTTCGATGACAACAGAGATCCAGACAAATTCTTCTTTTCAGTTTGTATGTCTGTCTTAGGTTGTTTGGGGCTTTCTTTGTAAATAAGTACAATCAGTTTTTTAGTAGTGACTACAAGGGACTGTATAGCACACATTATAGCAATGGATCCCGAGTCAAGTGCATAGCATAAATGCAAAACAGAAATTGTGGGGTTGGACTGTACCAAGAATATGATCTCAGTCTGTTAGAATGAGCTCGTTTTAGCTATTTCCGTTTCGTACTGTTAGTTTTCATGTAACTTTAACTGCTGTGGCCAACATACAGAATTAAAATTCACAGTAGAAACATTTATAGCAAATTAAATATTAACAAATTGTCTGTAGTGTGAAAATGTTTGAGGAATACACCTTAATTGTACATAGAATCTTAGGAAGCATACAAAAATGTAGACCAACTGCTTGGCTCTGTGTGTTCAGTCTTTATGAGAAGACTGGAGTTTGGATCCCAAAGTCAGCCTTAAGATGTGTGCACAGCAAATGTTGGTAGTCGATCATGTTGGCCTCAGGCAGCTGTTCTCTAGTTATATGAAGCAGTTAAGGTTGCAGAAAGAGTGTAATCTGACTTGCTGGATTTATGTAAAAATAAACATGTGAGGATACTGCATATTCATGTGTTTGTAGAGATATCTAAAATCTGAAGGAGTTCAGGTATTAGAAGGATGTAATTGTTTTTGTGCAGAGTTCTGCCCAGATAAATACCCCACTGCATTATAGATATTCCTTTACACTTGTTAGTGCTAATAAGCTGGTTGAGAATAGAAGAAACCAGCAAGGCCTTATGAATGATAAATGTCTTATAGGATGCGAAAGTTTGTTTATTTTAGTGTGGTGGGATTAAAATCATGGTGTTGTAGCTTGTCAGGGTTCATCTTCTGTGGCAGGTCTTTGTGGTAGTTGCCCAAACTGTACTGTGTCATTTCTTTATTTGTTATAATTAACTAGGATAAGAAATAATTAATATTGTCCTTGGGAAATGTACATTGAACTTCCATGACTCTGCATGTGGTCTGCAGACTCTTCTTTCATTTTTTACAGCACTTATGTTTTATATATGTTTGACCTTAGAGTGTTCTTTAAAAATGGTGGTTGATGGCCTTTTAAAACCAGGTTGTAAAGGTTTCAATTCTAAAGGTTTATCATGTCAGAACTAGACGCTAGGCTTTTGCTTCATTAGGTGGATGGTTTATAACCAGAGACTATTTATTGGTTTTCTGGGGGAAATGTCCGATGACAATATTATGCTAAGGTTTTAGAAGTGTCAGTTATTTGTTTGAGTTGTCATGATTAATCAAGAAAAAGGATCAAGTTCTAAAATACAGGAAATGTGTGTACTGAAAAGTAATTTTTTCAGTGAGTTTAATTATAAACTTTTTTCTTTCAGAGTCAGATTCTGATGTGTCAGAAAGCTAAATTCTGTCAACTAAGATTTTCAGTAGAAATTTAAAATGTATGAAAATAGTGTCTTATGTTTTTATGTCTATGAAGTATAATATTCAAGAGTCCTAGTCTCCACTGTGACTGAAACACAGAAAAATTGTGTGTTCCATTAGTTCAAGGCAGACTGAATAGAAACATAAATTGCTTGAGTCCTGGAAAATATTTTGCAAGATTGATGAATGTTGCAGGCTATGTGGTTTTAACCTCTAGAACATCAAATACCTGTCTCTCCAATATGTTCATGGAATGATTGTTATTTTGCTGTGCAGAGCTCATTAAATTTACTATTATGTTTTTATTCACTTATTTTAAAATAGCTTGCTTTGGATTAAGATGCAAGGCGCTTTAAGTATGTAGAATTTAGTGATGTACTTCAGTCACTGAGTTTGTATCTTACTCTACTTTTACCTGTGTAGAAAGTCTATGCAGGTGGAAATTTGCAGTCTACCATAAGCATTCTAGGAAATAGTATCCTACTATGAAGAATGTATAATCTGTCTCAGAAAAGCCATAGCTTTTGTGGTTCTTAGGTATTATGGTTGCTTTTCTTCAGATCATCCTCTTTTGTAGCCAGTGTTGAGTATCAAAAGTTTCTCAGCTAAGTGATTGTTTTCAGTGTTATAACTAATTTGTATATACAAGTTAAATAATTATTTTGTTAAGAAAGTGTGTTATGAGGTATGTCGTTAGATGTGAAACACATGTTATTAAATAACATGCCAAAGAAATTGCAAAAGCTGGCAGTTACTTTTGGCAACTCATGAAGACGTGTTGAGAGTTGTAACTGGAGAATATAAAATGAATTATGAATTACCTTTTTAAAAAAACCAAGAAAGATCATCTGAAAAATTACTACAGTGTTCATCTAAATTTGAAATCCTTTTGAATCTCTCCCCTCAACAACGTAAGTAATTCTCCTTCACTCTCAAAAAAGGAGGAGGGGAAAATAAGGAAATGTTTTAAATGTTCTTAAATGAGATTGACTTGATGGATACATACAGAGCTGTCCAGATTTTAAACTGCTTCTGCAGCCTGGTAGTACAACAAGATTTTCGTCCCATACCCCAGAGCCATCATTTGATACGTCTTTTCCCAGTTATTTGGGAGGAAAATGAATCAGGTTTCCCATGAAAATTCCCCTAGCTTCAGTAGATAGTCTTAGATCCAGGACAGTGTGTGAGGAGGGAGATGCCTTTCTCTAGGAACAATGGAAGCTGCTGAAATAGAGTCTGTCGTCTGTTTTCTCTTAGGATTTAGTATATGGGCTTAGGATAATACTTTCCTTGAAGACAGTGGCTTTATCCTTACATGTTGCATTACTGAAGGTTCAGAAGTCAAATATCTGTATACAGTAGTATTTACCTGTGTAGGGAGCTGACATAGCCATCCCTCTTCCCTTCCCAAGTTAAAAAAAAAAAAAAAGAATAAATTTGAGTGCAGTGCCAAACACAAAAGTTCAGAAAGATTAAGATACATAACTTCCCCTTCATCCTACATTAATCTCTCTGTATATGGGCAGCGTATTACAGTCTTTGCATGATAAATGCACAAAGATAAAAGCTTCAGCTTAGGCAATCAAGGCACCCAATTGATGTTGCACAGAAAACTTGCATTTTGAGTGCTTGACTTTGCTATTTAAGTTATTGTTTGACTTCTATTGTTTGTAATACCTTTGTCTCATTTTTGCAGCTTTTAGGAGTAGAGGTAAGCAAACGTAGTACAGCTTTGGGGACAATTTTGCGTTAGATTCTTGGAAGATAGGAAAATTCATTTAGAAAGGAAGACTTGGACTTTTTTCACGACTCTTAGGTGGGGTAATCTTTGATTAGACATTTACTTATGCTCCTCTCAATTGCTGCTTTGTAAAATGTGAATAAAATCTCCTTGTTTTTCAATTCCTACTGGAATTCTGAAAAACTGGCTGATCGGGATGAGCAAGTACCTTGTAGGAAGGGTCTCAATTCTGATCAGTTGAATGCCAGGCTCAAAGGCTCTGGAGCATGGCAACATGTCCCAAAAGGATGTACAGTGTCTGAAGCGCAGAGTTGGAAGTAGTGAAATGGATTCAGTCAGAAGAATCAGAATATGAAAGTAGCAGAGTAGTAGAGAGAAAGCCATAATTGAGGGAAGTACCTGATGTACTTGATATTTTAATGATCTTTCACATTTACAGTCTTTCTGGTTTCTTTAAGTAAAATATTCGAGAAAAACAGGAATAGGTACAATTGTACCATAAAATAGTTTTAGTTTCGGTCCAATTATAAGGTCATAGAGGACTGTAATAGCAGAATATTAACTACAGCTAACTACAGTTTTTTTAGGGAAAAAAATACTTCAAAGTGTTCAGGTATATAAAAACAAAACATTTTTCAGATTGTGAATATAAATTTGTTGTCTTGGTGTAGATCCCAGAGGCTTGACTTTTTTAAAATGGGATCCTATGTTTTATGTGGAAGTACTCAGTCTTACAGAAGATTATAATAATCTTTTGATGCATTAAGTGCAATTTTGTTCTACTGTGAATATACTTTCAGTGATAACATGCTTGTTTGAAAAAACATTTAATGAAATAAAAAAGATTTAGATGTTTAAAGCAAACGATTTAAATGTGCATAATTTTAATTGAACAATTTTCTCTTCAAAATTTTGTTCTGGATTCTTGTATTACAAGCAGGTCAAATAAGTGTCGGTTTGCTTGCATTATGATGTTCTTCAGAGATAAGTAAATTCAGAAGTCTTTTAAAACTGATTGTTTAGAATGGATTACATTTTGCCTCCATATCTTGTTTTGAAGCTTATACTTGTGAAATTATGAAAAATAGGTAGGTGCTGCCATCTAGTTTTTCTTTGGTGAGCTTCTTTTGTTTACCTACATTTTTCATTTCTACAGGTTATGGTTTTTCATGCTTTTGATGCAGATTTTGTTTGCTGGTTTCAGTATCTTCATACTCAGTTCAGTTTACATTCATAACCAAAATGCAAAAAATAAGTTACTTTTAAAAAATTATTTTTAATTAAAATTATTTTATGTTACAAAATTAAAATGCTACCGTATACCAAGACTATAAAGTAAGTATCATATTGGAAAGACCAATGTTAGCCTGGTCCATACTATTTTATTACGGAGTATCTGTTATCGGAACATACAAATCAGGTGAAATGGTGTATGTTGGAATTTTCTTGAGACTGCTGCTGAAAATTAATTTGCTCTTAGAGTTTACTAATGCTTTTGTTTCAAGTTCGATTCAAAATGTGTTTTTCCAGTATTAAGTTCCTTTGTATATTTTTAGTGATCAGAAAAGGTAGTGTGAAGTTATGTGTAAAGTTTGATGGTTTAGTCCAAATATTCAGGCACATAAGTGGGCTACTTAACAATTTTTTCTCTACAAATATAATTTGGTAATCACTTGAGTTTTCTTTTGATTGTATAAATAGTCCAATCAATATGTATGGATGCATTTTTAAGAAAATGACAGTTCTCTTCTAGCTTTATTTTTTCTTGCTTTAGGCATTTTTCTAACTTCTACTCTTCAGAATTTCAAGTTCATGATATAGACTTTACTGATTTGTTTTCTGTGTTTTGACATTCACTTTCTGTTAAGTTTCACTTTACCATCCTTTTTTAAAATAGGGGGGGAAAAAAAAAGTATTTTGAACTTGTGAAAAGTGCTGAATCACCATCTCTGGAGGTGGCTATAATTTTCCTATGAAGTATGTTTAGTGCAGACAAGAGCTGCTTAGTTTTTGCTGTCACTTGTGATGTTGAGAGCCATTCTAAACCTGGCTGACGTTTCACAAGCTGTTCTTCTTGCTGAAACGGAGCCTTTCAAATCTGAGGTAGTTCTGATAATACGCTATGTCTGTGTTTTCAGCAGTGTTTGTATTTTTATGTCACCTTTTAGTTTTGGTAATTCTTTTCTTGTTTATTGAGCTCTTTTTTTTTTTTTTTACTGTTTTTTTCCACACCCTTTCTGCTTTTCTGACAAATGCCTATTTTACTTTTTTGCAGAAATTTTAAGGAAATTGCTAAGTCTTTGTTGTTGCCACAGGTACATTACCACTATTCTCAAATAAGCTGTTCTGGACTATTTCTTTTGTATAGAGTTGTTGGGCTGCTTGTGCAATATTCTGGAGAAGACATTTGTGTTAGCAAGGCATAGGTTGAAAGGCCAGAGAAAGTAAAAAATATGTGGTCTTGGCTATGCTTTAACCACAAAACCATTTCCCTTCCTTTCCTTCATGGAGAGTGAAATTTTTCTGTATAAGCAGATAGTAAGTTCTTAGTACTTACAAATTCTACTGTTTACATTTTTATAGCGTTAACATATCTTTTAAAACTTCTTAGAAAACACTCAAACATTAGTAAAAATATAAAAGTAAACATGCAAAGATCAGGAAATGCTATAAAGAAGGTTCCTGAGCAATATAATAGTAGCTTCCATGTGCATATGCATTATGCTGCATGACCACTTACAACTGTTATTTTTAATTTCTACACTGTGTAGGCTGGACAGTCTTAATTAATGAAGAATTATGTAATATTTCTTTTCTCCACTGTTCAGCAGGTTGCTTCAGGCTTATTTGCTGCATATTATCTAAGCCCCCCTCTGAAGTGGGAATTAATAACCAAGCAGGTTTTTTGTGAAGCTTATCCCTATAACAACTTTCTCAACAATGCACTTAAGGGGATTATTAGCCTCTTTTTATAAGTAGAAAACAGAGTCTACTTGTCTCTATTTTCAATATTTAATTAAAAATACTGGTTAATTTTTTTGTCTTCAGTTTGACTTCATTGTCTTCAGTTGCAGCCATGACCGTTCCTGGTCACAAACCTCACATTTCAAGTTGTCCACTCATAAATATATTGCATAAGAGTATTGATTATAATAGATTATCTATATTTGCATGCGGCACAAACACTGAGCAATTGAGGCAGAGGTAGAATCTAATTGTAGGGCCGAAATTCAGCTGCTTTTGTCCACCAGGTTCTTTGGATGAATCCTAGTGATTATACATAGACCAGCCACTTCACCAGAGAATGAGAAAGTACTTTGCTAGTGGATTATATTGGTATTTGCTTATACCAACAGGATGCTGAGACTTCAGAGGTAGGGATTTTGGACTTAGAACCCTTGGTTTCTGAAAGTTTTCTTTGGTGGCCCTGTGGTGGGTTGACCTTGGCTGGATGCCAGGTGCCACCAAGCTGCTGTGTCACTCCCCTCCTCAGGAAGACAGGTGAGGAGAAAATGAGATGGGAAAAAACCTCATGGGTCAAGATAAAGGCAGTTTAATAAAAAAGCAAAAGCAAAGGCCACATGCAGAAACAAATAAAGAAGACAAAGATTTTATTCTCTACTTCCCGTCAGCAGGCCATGTCCGGCAACGTCCTTGGGGCGCAGGGCTTTGGTACATGTAGCAGTTGCTCTGGAAGACAAATGTAAATAACGAGCGCTCCCCTTCCCTCCTCCTTTCTCTTAGCTTTTATTGCTGAGCCGATGCCATATGCTATGGAATATCCCTTTGGTCAGTTTGGGTCAGCTGTCCTGGCCATGTCCTCTCCCAAGATCTTGCCCACCCGCAGCCTACTGGTGAGTGGGGGAAATGTTGGAGAGACAGCCTTGATGCTGTGCGAGCACTGCTCAGCCATAGCCAAAACACTGGTGTGTTATCAACACCTTTCTAGCTACCAGTATGAAGCACAGCACTATGAGGGCTGCTACTGGGGAAGATTAACTCCATCTCAGCCAGACCCAATACAGGCCCCAAGCTCCTCTGCTATCTCATCTAATTGCTCCCAGTCCTGTGTCTTCCTCCCTTGTTGTTCTTCCAGTTCGTGAACCCAAAAGGGACGTCACGAATATGAGGAACACAGCAGCATCTCCCTGCTTTGGGTTTTGATGCTTGAGTCCAGTGATGCTGTGGTGTCCCAAGAACTGTGGTGGCAATGAAGGTTCTGCCTCAGTTGGCTGGCTTGTTAAAGATTCTGCCTCCAATAATTTTCTGCAATTGTTTGCAAATGTCAAGTTTTTAAAGGGTTAGTACTTTGGCTCAATTTGGCTATATTTTTACCAGAGTGAAAAAATCAAATCCCTGACATACAAATTGTTCTGCAACTGACATTTAAGTGCGTGTTCCAGATGAACCATAACCAAAAGAATTGAGAGGCAGTCAGTAAGCATATGAAATTTCTCCATGAACTCTTCAGAAAGCTGACAGAATTTTAAGTATCAGAGAGCAGTTTGGTAGTGGGGGGTGTTATGATACCTTAATAGTAGGTAGAGCTACCAGCCGTAGCAGTTGCTCAGGTTGTATAGATTAGTTACTCTAAAATGAACTACCGGATTTGACCTTTAACCTGTGCTTCTGCCAGTATCTGCGACCCCACCTTAGTTTTCTCTTTGGTAAACATGATCTTCTATTGTTTGAGGCAGCAGGGCGTCTTAGCATGGCCTATTTTGTTTGTAAGAAGTCTTACGGATTAATGATTAAAAATAAAATTGAGTTTTATTTCAGATTTTGCAAATTTAAATCTAAACTTCAAGGTCATATTCTGCTAAAATTGAGTTTTGCATAGTACCTAGCGAAACCATGTGTTGCAAGACACAGAAAGAGGTGTCATGATGTCTCTCGTGATAAACTTGCCCCTGCTTTTGTGTTAATGTTTGTTCAAATGCTATTGGAATATTTTCTTTCTTCCTTTCGTGATTGTTAGTGGCCAAGTTTATTGACAGGACTGATCATGAAATGATCTATGCAACATCCTTGTCAAAAGTAAGCTCTCTTGCTTTGTAGTACAGAGACTGTGTTGCTGGTACCCTGAGCGTTCATCAGTAGGTGGTACTATAGTACAAAATACAAGTACACCACAAACCTGTTTCTAAGGATTTTCATACATCAGTGTACTAACTTGTGGCAGTTTAATTGTCTTGATTTTATAAAGCTGTGAATATACAATGCAATCCCTAAAATTGGTGTAGTCCTGCCTTGGCAGTGACTAATAATCCCTGGATATTCTGGCATATTTTCTCCATATTCACGTGGCCTGCCTTTTCAAATGCAGCCTTGCATATTCCTTCAAATGCAGGGGCAGCTTTTTTGTGCACAGCAGGTACAGTGCAATTCGCTCCTGTTTACGCCTCGAGCTTTGCCTCTCTATTCGTGTGTCCAGAGCTCCGGGGAGAAGGTCTACATAGGAAAGTTAACGTGTAGTTATTTAGGGAGTGGATTCACAGGACTCAGAGTAATTCCACGCTGACTTTTTCTGTGACCAATTATAATTTGCACCGACTGCCTTTGTGGAAGTGACTTACTGCACCCTGGAACAGGAGTCTCTTGCATTTTCTGCGTGGCGTGCGCAGGCAGAAGGGACCTTGGGACATCCCCCCTCCAAGCTGGCCGGACGTGAGCCAGATCCGTTTTGAAATCCCTATTTCTACAGTAGCACTGTGCTGTGCTCCGCTTGTAATTTCTTACCTCTCTGTGTGGACAGAGCCAGCTCAAGTCTATATACAAAAGGCTATCTTAAGCGTTCTCAAGTGTCCCCATGGAGATTGGTAGGGCATTATATACTGTGTTCATTCATGTTCTGGTTTCCTGCCTGTTAATGTCTGAGTACAGGGAAAAAGCCTCTGAAACATTACTTCCACGTATTTAGGAAATGTAAAAATACATGATGTGTCTAATCAGAAATAATACAGTTACATTTGAAAATATATTCCTTTCTAAGTCTCTCTTGGTAATTTTGGAATTTAATAGCATCATAGCAAACCTTCGCAGTTTTTCTTTAAAGAACATCATAAATTCTTTCAGGCTGTTTGAGCAGGAGCTTGACACATTGGGTTATGATTTTTTTATATAATGTTGATAATTTTTATTTTCTTTTTGATGGATTTCTCACGAGATCTGTTTACAGCTTTCCCTTCATAGAAAACACAGCTATTGGTTTCTAAATAGTTTTTACCAGTTCTTCTTGAAGTATTTGTGTTGGGAGTCCTTTTAGTGTCTTGGCAACTTGCAGCTGTCATTTGAAGATCATTTCCATGATACTTAAGAATTTCTCTAGGCTAGTTCCTTGTTATGTTTCTCATCCACGCACTTCATACTTACCTTTTTAACATTTATGAATTTCGGAACCACGCTAGTAAACTGTTGCGTTACTTTGTTTGCAGTTCTTTGGTAGTAAGGCTTTTTCTTCATATCCCACACATTAATAGATTTTACTGCCATTTTGTATCAAAGGCTTTTGTCACTATTGATTTTTAAAACTGAGGTTGAATTTAGTCTTCATGTTGCACATTTTGCTCTCGTGGTCTGGCACAGTGGAATAGTATGCGCGGAATGTATTGCATGCTTAGTTGGATAATACGCTGTTATGATACTGAAATTTTATATTTTAATTATATGCAGTTTTGTTTTCAAGTATGTTCCTGTGATGAATTGTGGGCATTTATTAGCTGCTCTAGCTAGCAGTCTGAGCTATGTATTTGCGGATTGCTGGCTGCAGATCTTTCTTGGTACTGAGTAGCTGCCTGGTTATCTGCTTGCTTTGTAAATCCTCACCTCTGGAAGTACTTACTGACAAGAAGGGGGCAGATAACACAGGCATGCTGTATTTTTAGGTTGGAAACACTGATTATAAGCGAATGAACATGATATACAGTACTTATGTTTTTAAATGCAAACATTCATCACATAAATATAGTTTCATTCAACCAGTATTTTAAGGAAATCGAAGCAAGTGATCTTCTTTACAAGGGAGAAAAGATGTAAGGTATTTAAAAACAGAGAAAGCTTATATGATCCTTCTTCCAAAAAACCCAGACAATTCTACCTATTCATGATGATGCTGTTTATTGCCTCTAGGCTGTCTCAGTATGGAAGACATCCCTAGACAAGATTTTAAAAATCTTGAAAGCTATCCAAACAAAAAAAAAGGTTTTGTTCAGATGACAGGTAGATATTTTGTTTTTTTTTTTTCCCTTTTTTCCCCAAGTACATAAGATTGATATCCAGTAGATGATGTTGCTGGACTGATTGGTAAGGAATGCTTGGGGCTTTGAATGCCTGCCTGGGCCTCTGTTCCTTCTGGAGATCTCTTAAGTATACTGGATGTTCTTTGAAGAAATATTTTATGTAGGTTTAATAGACAAGGTAAGAATCCAAAATAAGCCATTCTTTATAAAAATATTAATTATAGAGACATATAACTTAAAATGTAAATCAAAGAAAATCAGTTTTATCTTGTGAGAAACAAATATTGTCCATGATTTATTACTCCAACCACTTAGAAAATTTGTCTTTTCTAAGTATGTGTTTAAATGCAAATCTTAATAGATGCAAGTTACAAGAGACCAGTGGGGCCTCCATTTTTAATAACGAGTGGTTCTCTTTTTGTCATAATTGCCATATTGTGTGATGTATTTCTTCCATAATGGTATTTACAAGCCTGTAGAATTAAGTAACAGCTTTCCTGGAGACATTTTTTATTCCTAAATCTTGTCCTTTTATATGATGGTAAGAGATTTCAATCTCTCTCTCCCAATTAAAGTAAATTACAAAAAGAATTAATGTGTTTGCTGCATGAGGAAAATTTACTGAGTTGTAGGGTATGTTACTGTGTGAAAGGCTGTAAGCCAGTCATTCTCCTTTGTCTGCACTTAACATTGTAGTTGCTGTCTGGTTACAGAGTGTGTGTTCTATGAAAAAGATTCTCAAAATGCTTAGACTTCATTTCCGTGCAACTTAGTTTCTATAGAATTTAATCTGAAGTGACTTTGAAAATATTTTTCTGCTCTCTGAATTTTCTCTCCGTATTCATTTTCTTCAAGAAAAAGCACTAGAAGAGACCAAAATGACCAATATGTGTTACTGGCAATTACAAAGTCAAGTATTGATGAATACTGACATGTAAATATTACAACTGAACTAATACGTCAATGTAACATCAGTTTTTTGCAGGTCACATCCTACATTTTCTAATCTTTTCCATATATCTGGATGAGAAATAGCTTTTAGGAAAAATATTGCAAACATACCATTGAACATAGGAAAGCTCATTTTTGCATTATGTGTGAATATATATTTAAGAACATGTTACTGGTTTTGTTTTTTCTCAGCATTAATAATCATTATTCATGTAATCACTATTATTAAAAAGTCTTGGAGATCAAGTTACTAAGGATGAAAAAAATAAAATGCTTATTTTTCCTTTATTAGCAACCAACTTCTGTAGCCACATCTACTGTCCGCCTAGGACTTCCAGTGCAAGCCAAAGTGGTTCAGTCAACTGCTACACCTGTCAGTGCTACGTCTGCTGCGACTCTGCCAGGAGGCTCTATTCTTTCACATACCACAGTAAGTAGCAAGAATATAAAAAGCAAAAGATGGGTGAAGAAAAGGATGTTTGTAACTGCATGTTTTTTCAAAAGTGGATTTTAATGTTCGTATGTTTGCTTTTATCGCAAACATAATCCTAGAAATTAATAATGAGTGTATAGTCAGACTGTGTTATGCAGGTGCTAAGTGATAGCCTAGATCTTATTTTCTACTGTTTCCTAGATGGTAAAAAATACTGGGGTGGTACAGATTCAGTTTTCAGCTTTTTTTAAAGGAAAAACTTGAATCAGCTGGACTCATAACTACTGTGTCAGTGGTGGACATGCTGCACTATTGTCCCCTGTCAAGAGCTGTGGTGTCTGCTGTGTAGTCACCAGCACCGCAGGATCCGTGGCATCACCTGTGGCATTGCAGTGCAGGTGCCTGGGTCAGCTTGTTCTGCATCTGTGCGTGAGACATAGCAAAGCTCTGCAGTCAGACTGGATTGGGAGGTGCTGGTAGCTTCTGCTCAGCCTGTTATGCTGCCTGGCTGAGCTCACTTGCTTCTGCAATCCCATTTGGTGTGTCTGTCTGAGACTTTTTGGCACTTAGAAGGGTAGCATGTTAGGTCAGGTAAAGTATGAGAGCTGAACTGGATGCTGGGTGTGTGTATATGTGGTGCTGTATGCAGCCTGATAAGCTTTCCAGCCTCCTAAGGTTGAGAAGTGTGCAGCACGGTCTCTGCGTGTGGCCCAGCTAGGTCCAGGGCAGTTTAGTTTGGTAGGGCTTTGCACTGGTGCAAAAGCATGTATGCTGCTGCTGGGTTCAGATTAGATTGTGAAGCTGTGTTAGTGCATTTGTGTCATCTGGATCTGAGCTGTCACTGTAACTGTTGTATAGATAATTGTAAGCCTGATGACATGACCACAGATCATTGGGAATTGACTTGTTTATGTATATTAAGGGCCAAATTTACAGAAAGTTAAGGAGTCACATCATCATGGTGATCTTAAAGGGCTGGATAATAGCAGCATATTTTTTAGCTGCTTTTTTTTGTACATTTATTTTTGTAATAAAAAGAACTTTAAATGATGACTTTCACTGTTCAGTAAAGGGTGACAAAATTAGGGTTATAATAAGTAAAGTCAATGGTTTTATTTTGTCAGCAAGTGTGTATTTGAAAGGAAACAAGTTTTTCTTGTCAGGCTTTCAAGAACTTTATGGTTGACTAAAGAATTAAAAAAAAATAATTACCTGGTTTTTCAATATAAAATATTAATAGGTATCAGTAGCTACAACGAGTGCTCAAAATTTATTCAAGACAACAGTAGCAACTGGAACATCAGCTTCTCAACAACCTGCAGTAATTACTGGTGGACAAACTCAAGCTTCAGCACAAACCCAGGGTCAGCCTCGGCTGCCACTTCCCCCTCATACAACAGCACAAGTACCAGCACAGCCCCAGGTCATACCAAGCTCTCCTGTACCTGGAACTACAGTTGTATCACAGGTAAGTTTTGAAATACTAGATACTTGGTTTTCTTAGTACTTTATGAACTTCTAAGGTCTATTCAGAAGCAGAAAGAACTTTGTCTTCATGCAAGCACACTTCCCGTGATGGAACAAATACTTCACAAACAAGAAACCCTTCCCCTGGGAAGGGGGATACAAATCCCAGGGGGGTTCCCCTGGGATACAAATCCTGAGAGGGAGGAAGAAAACCTTTCCCCATCCTGCCATGTATGTGTCAGTAGTGAAAGAACTATTCTGGTTCTGTAGACAGCACAATCAAGCCTTCGGTCTATGGACTTCATTATTATCATGTTGCTGGGCCTCAAAACAGTGGTTACACTGAAGTGTAACATTTCTGTTTCTCAGAGTAATTACACCATATAAAAATAACGGCTTGAAAAAATTAAAGCATCTGTTCATCTACTGATGAAGAAAAGATTAGATATGATGATGTTTGAAGACTATTTCTGATTTGATTTTAGTGCTATAGCTGCTTTGTACAAAAGCATACTGAATCAATAATTTAACAAATTAGGATAGCTTGGGGAACAGTATACATTGTTTACTGGGCATCTCAAAGGACAATGCATCTCCAACAAATTGTTGTGTTACTTCTCATATCTAAGGTTATTTTTATCAAAACGGACTGTAAAATATTAAATATATTTCCTTCACTGATTTTTTTTTTTTTTTTTTTGGTTTCGGGAGGGTTTATGTTTCGTTACATGAA
>VZTL01027105.1:12350-24814 GCA_013400535.1 Scopus umbretta | reverse complement strand
TTAACTTTATTATTATTACTATTATTCGGCGGTTGAGTAGGCATCTGCCAGCTTGCGAAGCTACGGGTGAGTACTGCAGAGGTTAAAACCAAGGTACTGTCCTTTACCTGCTGTGAAATTAGGGAAAACAAGGACGCAGCCAACCTATAGTGAGCGGGACATGACAGTCCCAGCAAAATTTAGCAGCAGTCCAGTCTGGTGTGTTTGTGCACCACAGTGACCTGGAAAAGGACTCCCTTCCTTTGTTGGACTTAACAACCTGAGCAGTAGATGGGCTCAGACTCATTATTTTCTATATTGTTATGAAAGCCACTGTCTTGGCATACGAGCTTGTGCAGTCACATTATAGACAGGTGATTTATACCAGGCAGTATATAGCCTCTGGGTGAACAATTCAACTGTCTTGAGCCTCAGCCCTGGAATCTGAGAAAAGATCAGTACAGCTTTTCTGGGTGCCTCTTCTTGGCTGGTGCTCCCCTGGGAGCCATGCTCCAGCTAGGTGGCCTGTCCTTGCACTGGGATGGGGGAGGCGGTGGGAGCTGCATGAAAGCATGCTCTCACAGCAGCCAGAGCAACTTGCTGGCGAAGGGCCTGTTCTCAAAAAAAGAATTAAGTACTTAAGTAGGACTTAGGTAGGCCTTAGCTGACTAAATAAAAAACTATTTTGCAGAAAATCCCCGCCCAGCTTCTGGTTTGTGCTGGAAGTGCTCAGCATGTACAGGTGTCTCCATTTCCAACCCTTACTTTTCTGGGTGCCCAAAAGCTCTGCATATGGGCATGCCACAAAGCACCCTATAAGACACGAAATGGATTAGTTTATCTCATGTCTAAGCAAGAAGAGCCAGAAATGAGGCATTCCTTGGCTTGTCTTCAATCTTCTGCCAAAATATCCCCTTCTCTGCTCCTGTAACTCCCTCCTGCTCCCCGAACCGCATGGCTGCTGCCACTTCTGTTCCCAAATCTGACCATCGAAGGAGGTGGAGGCGACACTCCTCCCCGTGTCTGAGGATATATGTTCCCACATTTCCACCTTTGCAGGGGAGTTCACTGATAAAGAACTGGGGGGATGGGGAGAGGAGATTCTGCACTTCCTAATGAAGATGCATCACTGTATCAATGAGGATTTATAAGGCCAGAAAGCAAGAGGGCATTGACATTACTCTGTGGCCAAACTGTTAGGGTGCCCAGCTGGCCATGGAGAGTGTGAGCTTCAGTCTCTGCATCAAGAATTGCATATTCTGGCTTCCTAAAACCAAAACTGTCTTAACACGGGTGCAGAAACATGTCAAAACATATTTTCTTGGCTTTGATTTTGGAAATGGCTATTTTGTTTTGACTGACACATTAAGTAAACAAATGAATAAAAAAATGTGTTTGCTTGTGACAAATCTTGAGGAAAACCGCAGCCCAAAAGTTTGAAGCCTTCAAAATTTGAAACCATTGAAAACAGAGTCATATAATGGAGAGGTCAGGAATAGGTGCTGTGAACCTACAGTAAGATAGTTGCAGAACATAAACCTGTGTGCAATCTTGTGAGAAACAACTCTGCTGCCCCAGCTGCATGCTTCTGCGGTGGTGTTGTGAGCACAACTAGTTTGGATCTTTTGATTCACAGGGAGTGGAAAAGGAGAGGAATGGGATACCAGGCAAAATGGGGGGAAACAGGGTAACAAGAGATACTCTTGTGGGAAAAAGAAATACCTCAGGGAGAAAGAAGGCCAGGATGTAGCTACTGAAAGCCCCCAAAGGCATCCTAGAAGGAAAGAATGAAGAAATAGTGGCAGTGACTGCAAAACAGGACAACAATAGGTGTTAGGCTCTCTGAAGGTCTAGTCCTGGCCTTAGTATTGACTGTTAATGTTGATTGGGATAGGACATCCCCCTTTAGCTCAGTTCCTTCTCTGTGGTGTTACTTATATGCTTGTCTGTGCCAGAGGCCTACTGTGAGGGCTCATTAATGTTCCTACAGCGGGTCAAAGATGTAAATGGAAGTGGAAGTACAGGGTGTGAGCTTGATAAGCATAGTGTAACAATAATGTCCCTTTCAGCCTTGCAGAGCAGTTCTGGCACCCAGCTCCACAGAAACAGAAAGGACAGGCTCTCAAGAGTCTGTTTAGACTTGCCTGTGTAGAAGGAGCCAGGTAAGGTTTGCACAGCAAGAACGAGGAAAGGGTTAGTGGATGCAAAAAACATCACAGCAGAGGGAGGTTTTAAATGCTTCACTGCACTAATGAAGTGTTTGAAACCGAAAAGAGTTCAAAGCAACAATATGCCAGCAAGAGAGATATTCAAAAGTATTGAATGTTGCACTATGGAAGAAAAGCCATTTGTAAAAATAAAAGAGCAGAACAGGTTTCTGGGGAACCTTTCTTGCTTTTCCAGCAGCATTGTATAAACCATATTACTGAACAGAAAGAGGAGACCTTCAGAAGCTGATCAGTTTACTTCTTTCTGAAAGAAGACTTTGGTATACGTTAGGGTTCCCGGATGAAGGTTCTGTACAGCCAAGTCCACTGTTCATCTGCAGAGCCCAGGGCAGAGGCTGGAGTTCAGGTTTTTTGAAGGACAGACGGTTTGCAGCATGTTAGCTGTTCAGACATTAGCAGTATGTGCTCTTTCTCCACTTGGAGGCCTGAACCAGAGACCTGTGAAATCACTGGGAGCTTCTCCGTTAACCTCAGTAAGCTTTGAGTCATCTTTTGCCTTCTCTCTGCCTGCTTTATTGTTTTCCTATTTGCTTGCACCGATGTTGTTCTCAAGGCTCATCTATGTAAATCAATAGTTACTTATATCCTGCCCTTGGAAAGAACAAGATTCCTATACAAATCTCCCTCAGAAACAATGCACCATGAGACTTCTACAGCTTTAATTCATCTTCTATGGCCAGATGTCAGGCAGGCAGCCTAGGAGAGACAAACATGGATTGGGGTTTCCACTTTCTTCATACTGGTCTGTAAATTGTTGTCCTGGCCCTGCTGGGAGTGTTGAAAAACATGCTGCTATCTCCCCCATTGCACCACTCGCCCCCACCTCCAGCGCAGTCAGTTCTGCAGCCCCCAGGCACTACCGTGCCTGCAGGTGGCTGTTCCTCTGCTTTCACCCGCTCCTGGGCGCCCGAGCCTGGCACAGCTTTGGGAACTGATTTTGACTTGAGGGGGTATTTACAATTTTCTTGGCTCAGTCCTTTTGTGAAAGACAATAAAAAGGTGCTAATTTAGTTTTTAAAGGCAGCATCTCTCCCTGTACTCAACAGTGGTGAGGCCACACCTTGAATACTGTGTTCAGTTTTGGGCTTCTCACTATAAGACATTCATTGAGGTGCTGGAGCGTGTCCAGAGAAGGACAACAAAGCTGGTGAATGGTCTGGAGAACAAGTCTTATGATGAGCAGCTGAGGGAACTGGGGTTGTTTAGCCTGGAGAAGAGGAGGCTGAGGGGAGACCTTAACGCTCTCTACAACTACCTGAAAGGAGGGTGTAGTGAGGTGGGTGTTGGTCTCTTCTCCCGAGTAACAAGCGATAGGAGGAGAGGAAATGGCCTCAACTTGTGCCAGGGGAAGTTTGGGTTGGATATTAGGAAAAATTTGTTCACTGAAAGGGTTCTCGAGCACTGGAACAGTCTGCCTGGGGAAGTGGTTGAGTCACCATCCCTGGAGGTATTTAAAAGGCATGTAGATGTGGCGCTTAAGTATATGGTTTAGTGGTGGACTTGACAGTGTTAGGTTAATAGCTGGACTTGACAATCTTAATGTTTTTTTCCAACCTAAATGATTCTATGACTCTATCTTTCACAATATGACTGAATGCCAGCCTGCCTATCACCACTCTCAATGCTGATCAGTCCTAGCTCTGAAGAACTCTCTTATGAAGTCCAGGGTAGCAGTGTCCAGCTGTATGACTGCATGCTGCAGCTGGTGTTGGAGGTGAAACATCCTTTACCTACCACTGCTTCCCTCCCTCTACCTCTGCTCTCTCCTAACTCAGCTACAGAGGAGGATTTTGCTGGTTGACAATTGTGCAGCATAACCTGGTGCACAGCCCAAATGGAGGAGGGTGTTCATGCTAGGCAGAGCACTGAGAATTCAGGAGGGACTTTTATAACCTACTGAACCACATCAGACCTAGGAAAGATCGAAAGATTATGTAGTTCTTTTCAATGTTTTCTTTCTTCACCCCTGTTTTTTCTTAATGCCAAGCCTGCTAATGGTTAATGCTGGTTGAAAAAAACAGTTCAAGTTTTGCCCCTATATCAGAGTGGCAGTGAAGCGTGTGTGAGGGTTTGCTCAAGTGGCAAAGCATATCTGATTCAAAAAAAAGCAAACAGCTGAGGCCATTCGAACAAGTCATGCTCCTGTACACTTTTAATCAGTTGCCTCTGCCAAAGGAGATCTTGCACAAGCAAATCTGGCTTCATGCACAGGAACATTTTTGAGTGTATGCAAGCTGGCTTCAACTTCTTGAAAACGTGGTGTCTGGAAGCAGTGTTAATGTGCTTGTTATATCCCTGGCTGCTGGAATTACCTTAATATCAAGGTATTCATGGTTGGTGGTTTGGTATGTAGCTCTACGTTTTATTGACTTTGTCTGCACTAAACTTCCTTACCAGCATGTGCTCTGACAAGGAGTCTCCTTTGGCTGTTCCAAAAGGCTGGTGAGGAAAGAGGTAATTCATAGGACATTAGAGTGCTAGACAAGTCTGAGACAATTTAATTTTCTTCTCTCTTGAAGCATCTGTTTCTTAACTGTACTTCAGTTCACTTTTATTTGCAGCTACAGTTTGTGTAGGGTTTTTACAGTAATAAAAAATACTTTGTCGGTGTAAAATGGTTTAGCTAAAGGACAGTAGATATTCTTCTAATTTGAAAATGTATACTACTATTATTATTCAGGCTTGTTTGCTTATATTAACTTACTGTGGTAGACATCTTTCTAATTTAGAGGGAAAGGAGTAGATATCAAACAAACCAAAATCTTTCAGCTGAGGTGCTGGGGACGGTTGTCAGGGCGTAGAATATCTGAGGTGCCTATATAAGGTATACGATGGGAGATAGTAATGTAGGTGTTATAGCATGGGTTTTATACATACGGACAGCCATGAATCATTTATTGTGGGATACTGCAGTGATCACTTCACTCAGGAAGCAGTGGGGAAGTGGAGGGCAGGAGACAACCCTCCTCTGAAGCCCGGTTTTGTTCCACTGTTGGTTTTATCAGAGTTTTTTTCCCCCATATGACTGCTGCTGGCTGCTGCCAGTGATAAGGGAGGGGAGCAGAGGCAGCACTGCTCCAGGGCAGCACGACAGATTCTCTCTTCCTATATCAGTGTGGCAGAGAAGAAGGGCAATATTTCTGCAGGGAAAGGAAGCCAAGATGAATATCCCTAGAGAGGAAAAGAGCACTAGAGGAATTCAGGATCACACAGGAAAAAGTGATGTAAGAGAAAAAAATAGGAAGCAAATCAACACAAAAAATACCCTACCACCAAAAAAAGCACCAGAAATTGGCTGGGATCCGCTTCAGGAAATCACTGTAAAGCTGAGTGATTTTGTCACATACAGAAATACAAATCAAGGGAGGTCACAAAAGATGACAGGGGACCTCTGATACAGCCTCTTTCATCAATGGCAGACTCCAAAACTAACAGCTCTGGCATGTTGACATCATATGTGGAGATCAACTTTACACATGGGGACAGTAGAGAGTTACAGTGAGAAATGGCTTTGGTTGTCCCTTGAAACAGAGTCTGGAGCATGCCAGGCATTGCCTAGGGCTGCAGCAACACTTTACTTCTCAGATCAAGCTTGAAATGGCAAATTTTGCAGCTGTCGCTCTGTTGGCATTGCCCAGGGAAGACATTGTGCCTTGCAACTAACTTCCTACCTCCCATCTTGCGGGGGGGAACTCTTCTGCTACAGCATTTCGGTACGTCTGTGGTGTTAGGTATCTTCCACCAGGTCTGGAAATGTGGCAGGCTGCAGTGTCAGGATTTTCTCCATTCAGCACTCCTGGACAGGGAATAATATCTTTCAGGGCAGAGCAGAGGCAGGGGCAAGAACTTTTACCAGGCCCTTGTGCGGGTTGAAACTGCGGACCCAGCTGATGCTGCAGAAGAACAGTGCAATGTATGCATACCAAGTCTGGCATGAGAAGGAAGTATCAGAGCCACAGTGCATGTGGAGCAGAGCTGCTCTGCACAGTATGCCCAGTGCATCCCAAACATGCCAGATTTATTACACATACGCTGATGATTTGTACAGAAACCAGTGGTTTTTGGGCATGGTAGAGCCATGGTGAGTGTAGCGTGCAGAGTGTCCACATGCCCCTCACCTTGGGCCACCCCTGATCCTGACCAAGTAAGTCTGTTCTTTGCCAAGCCTGTGAACCCTGTTCCTGCCCCACCAGCTCAAGCCCACCAGCTGGAGCACTGCAGAGGGAAGGTGGAGCCTTGGCTGTCTCCATCCTTGTGGCCTCCAGAGGAGGAGGAGCCGGCAGCCCTGGGGAGCTGCTCCCAGGAGCAGGCGTCCAGGTAGGCTGAGCAGGGGGATGGGATGGGGATGTGTCCCCGGCACTGGATTGGAGAGGCCAGATATGTCCTGACCTAGCAATTTGCGGCAGAGAAATTTGCCCTGACAACGTAATGTTTGTGCCTGGAAGTAATGGTTAAGGGGACGTGTGCTTGAGAGGAAGAAGTGTCCTTATTTCTGGACAGATTTTTGCACATGTTTTATATCCATGGCTTATCTAGGATGAGGCTTAGTGTGGGGAATGGAGCCTCTTCACTAAGTGGTATGCATTTTCCTAAAAGGTTTCCCATCAGAGGCTGCCTGTATTTACAACGCACTGACTGTAGCGCTTGATTTTGAGTTTGCCTAAAGAGCAGTTGCATGTACGCTCCTTCCCACCCCTACCCCTCCCAACCCCCCCATTTCCTCCTGTTGTTCTTTTTCAGATCACTTGAAGGTTTTTTCCTGTTTATTATCCGGACATGCTGCGCACTGTGTGTTGATTTGACTGTCACATAAGGAATCTCCTACTGGGATCATTGATGCATTCCTTTTTATATATATACATATGTGGCAATGGCTCCTAAGCTATGGAAGAGAAATGTTGGTGATTAAACCAAAATTGGAATGAGCTACAGGTGTTAATGGGAGTTAAGTTTAATTACGCTTTCCCAGAAAACCTGCAACAGTGTGATGGGTATAGTCATAAACAAAAATTCTCCTTAATTGACATAACAGGAAAGGTACTTCAGTGAGCAATTATGCTGATGTCCTGGACTGGCACATGTGTGTACCACAAATATATCTTGTACTTCCTGCAAAATTCTTTTAAGTAGCTATAAGGAAGACGTTCTTTTCTTTTTTTTTTTTTTTCCCCCAGTGGTTCACGAAAACGAATCACTTACTTAAGGCTCTTTTTGAGGAAAACAATGGAACAAAACAATGCGTTTTGTATGACCTGCCAAAGCACAAAGGATGCATGGGATGTTTTTTTTCTTTGTTGTTTTTGTCAGCAGGAAGTTTTGTTGTTGGAAACGACTATAACATGCACTGTCCTTGCTCTACGTAATCACTGTCTGGTCCTGCAAGCCGGGTCTTGTTCCTTGCCTCATCAAACTGGCACAGGCACTGTTCTGCTTCACTCTGTGAGCTTTGTTCAGTCCTGAGTGTCCGCACACTTACTCTCTGTCCGGACTAATGCACAGTAAACAAACTTCAGGAGTCGGGTGGTCCAATGATTGCTGGGTTCGCGCAGGTCAGGGCCCACAGCCAGAATGCTGACTTTGTGAATTGTCTCCTTTTTTTTCCTTAGATGGCTTAAATTCAGAGTGCTATAGAGTGCAAACAGTTTCAAAGTGTTTGCATTTGTAAATATTCCTTTCCAAAATTTGACTTTGATGTGTTCAGGTCTGCTTTGTTTCCCTCTAGGTTAGCTGTAGGTTTGTAACAAAGAGCCAGATCCGACTGAGTAAATCACTTGTGGAAGTTAATTGTTCACAGTGAAAGCTGGTCTGGCTCATTTTGCCTCTGTCGCAGGAAGAGACAGAGGTGGTGTACTGGATCTGCGTTCTAAACCAAGCATTGACGCGACTTTAATTTTGATCAGATGTCTCTCTTCAGGGCATTAAAGAAAACCTGCTCAGTAATCAAAAAGAGCCTCTTCTCTAGAGAAACGTAAGGAAAAAAAATAATGCATTTTACAGAAATAAAGTACTAATATAAAATTTCAGCTTGGTCAAATTTCTTTTGCAGGCTATCATAAAAGAAACCTACTTCTCCATATTTGGCAGTCACCAGAATCAAAGAATGTTTTTGTTTTGTTTTTTTTTTCCTGGAAAAAAGAAGAATATGAAATTATTTGTAATGTCAGATATTGTATGATGGTAACTTTATATTCCAACTGTTTTTATTCACTGCTGCTGTGTTTAGATTATGTTTGTGCCTTCTGTCCATCAACATTTCAAATGCTTTTCAGAATCAGTTATGTGCTTTGATTTCATTAAATAACAGTCATTTTTTATTCTCTCCTTAGGACTGAAGCAGTGAGAATGGAAACCACAAAGATTAATATGTCCCGTGTCCCACTGGTTAATGGAGGCATCGATACTGCCATGCTCAAGGCACACAAACCCCGTGTGATGTCCAAAAGCGGTCACAGCAACGTGCGGATAGACAAAGTCGATGGCATTTACCTACTCTACCTTCAAGATTTGTGGACTACAGTTATAGACATGAAGTGGAGGTACAAACTCACCTTATTTGCTGCTACTTTTGTTATGACCTGGTTCCTCTTTGGAGTTATCTACTATGCCATTGCATTCCTTCATGGTGATTTAGAAACAAACAAGATCACCATAAAGCGTGAGCCGTGTGTCAAGAACGTGGACTCTCTGACTGGGGCATTCCTGTTCTCCCTGGAGTCACAGACGACCATTGGCTATGGATTTCGTTTCATTACAGAGGAGTGTCCTCATGCCATTTTCTTACTTGTGGCCCAACTGGTCATCACCACCTTGATTGAAATCTTCATCACAGGTACCTTTCTGGCCAAAATTGCAAGACCTAAAAAAAGGGCAGAGACTATTAAATTCAGCCACTGTGCTGTCATTTCTAAACACAATGGAGAACTTTGTCTGGTGATCAGAGTAGCAAATATGAGGAAGAGCCTTCTGATACAGTGTCAGCTGTCTGGGAAGCTTCTTCAGACGTATGAAACCAAAGAAGGGGAACGGATCCTACTGAATCAAGCCAGTGTCAAGTTCAACGTTGACTCCTCTTCAGAGAGTCCATTTCTCATTTTGCCTTTAACCTTCTACCATATTTTGGATGAAAGCAGCCCTTTGAGAGATCTCACACCTCAAAATCTCAAGGAGAAGGACTTTGAGCTTGTGGTGCTCCTGAACGCCACGGTGGAGTCCACAAGTGCTGTCTGCCAAAGCAGGACTTCCTACATCCCTGAGGAGATCCACTGGGGTTATGAGTTCGTGCCTGTGGTTTCTCTCTCTCCAAATGGAAAGTACGTTGCGGATTTCAGTCAGTTTGAGAAGATTAGGAGAAGCACAGATTCTACTTTTTATAGCATGGACTCTGAAAAACAAAAACTAGAGGAAAAATACAGGCAGGAGGATCAAAGAGAGAGGGAACTGAGAACGATGTTGTTACAGCAGAGCAATGTTTGATTGAACAGACAAACTATTCTGATAAATCCTTTTTGCAAACTGAAAAAACATACTCTCTGTGCTATATGTCTGCTATGAAACCAGCAGTGAAGTCATTTTCAGCGAATAGTTTTGTTGTAGAGTAAACCTATCTCTTTGTTTGGCTGAGTTGTTAATCAAGTATTTTGTAATTAGGCAGGATTTCTTTGTTCATGATTGTGACTTAGCAAAGTTGGATTTATATTAAGTCTCTGCCTTATAACACCACTAAAAGCAAACACACCACTTTCCATTTGGAAAGTGAAACTGGATGCACTGTGCTGATTCCTTCAAATATTTATTTGACATGGTTTTACTGTGAACATGCATTCGCAGAGACAACACACAGTACTGCTAGAAGAAAACATGCTCCTTTGAAATATGTATATTTAAAATGTATATTCTTGTACCAGGCATTGCCTTCGCAGGGATTCCTGGCACTGAAAGTAAGTTGATTGTACAGACAAATGGTTGGATGTGGGAAGAGCCTGCAGGGAGGTGATAAACTCCTTCTTAAATCTTGAAAGAAGGTGACAGAGTAGTTATGCTGGGTGGTGAGGAAGGGAGCTCGCTCTCTTTCTCTGCTACTCAGAGCTTGTTCTGTAATTGCTTTGTAATCACTCACTTTTTTAACCTTGTTAATGCCTGATTTATACATAATAGCAAAAAGGGGAGATGAGGGCAAGATACACAGAATCATAACAGTAATCAACTAAGGTTAAAGCTGGCTTTGAGACACCTGTTTTTTATCCAATGTAAATAGTTTGCAATAGCAGCATAACAATACATTTCTACAGACTGCTTGCTTTGCTATGGACTGTATTTAATTTTGGTTAAAAGAAAGCTGTAAAATGTCTGTAGACAATATTTACTTTTTCTGGCAACAATAAAGGACAAGCATTCCTTTCATCCATTTCATTTTTGGTCTATTAAAACCATTCCATTAATAAAGGAATTTAATTTGAGCAGCTCCTGATCTCTTTGTGGCACAGGGAGAGGGTGTGGTACCTTGGAGACGTTGAAAGAGCTGAGTGCTTGGCATAGGCAGTTGGGTCCAGCACACAACCCAGGGACTCAGCAGATCACTAAAGTGCTCAGATTATGGGTAGCAAACCAGGTAGCAGTGGTGTCCGTATAGCAGGTCTATTATACATAGGTTAGGTTTTTTAATGGGACTTAGAAATTATTTCTGATTCATGTCACTTTGGCAGCTTTCTGAGTTCTAGAGATTTTATTCCTCTAAAGCTTTGGCAAGGAAAAGCTGTTTTAAGTACAAGTTTTGGGTCTGTGGGCCAGGTCTTGGCCTGAGAGCCACCAAGGCCTGCAGTGATGAAAGGGCATTACACTTACTGTTACTGTGCTTAGCTTCCCAGCATCGTGTGGCCTAGTGGAATGCAGTCTTGCAGTCTGCCATACAGTATTCTATACAGTAAATGAATCTAGCTTGGTGTCTAAAGAGGTTTGCAGCAAGTTGAGCACAGAGATGTCCATGGCACCAAGAATGAATGTCAAGAAGAAGGGAGTACATACTGCCAGGGGAGGGGTGGTGGTAAGAGGGGGCATAAAAGGCTTAAAACTCCTCATTTTTGTAAATGGTTAGGTCTCCTGTGTGAGAAGTCAGAGATCCAAGTACTTGTCTGAAGACAGAGACAACATAATTCAAGAAGGTTCCCTACCCACTACAATGTGAATAAGGTTTCTCAAACCATTGTAATTGCAGGGCTCACCAATATTTTTTGAAAGAATTTCCAGGTGGTATTACACTGTGTCATCACACAGGTTTTCATTTGCAACTACATATAGGAGGGTGTTAATGTTTTAATTATTGATTGTTAATTTTCATTTTTCCTTCACTTTGATCGCTTGTTTTGTTGCATGGAAACAGGTGAGCTCCATGAATTTTTGCAGTCACTTTGTACACCTGAGGTTCATGTCCTACAACTCAAAGAACGCTGCTTTAGGATGCTGAAGTGAAGTGTGCAGATGTCTTAACGCTTATTCTGCCAAGCCTTAGCCTCCATGTTTTGATAATCAAACACACATTCCAATTTTTACTTATCTTGGTAAGTGCTGAGATCATTCTTAAAGTCATTGTCTCAGCTGTGTACTGACCACAAAACAGCTTCACCAACAGTGAGCAAGCTGGTTCTTCTCCAGAAACACTTGGTGATGAACTGATCCCCTTCCTCCCATCCCCTTCCCATCCCTGAAAATAGAGACATGTCAATTTGTGTCTTTCAGGCGAGCGCTCCATTGATTTCAATAAACTTGTTTGTTATTGCACTTTCTTGCTTGTATCTTAAGAAATCCTAGTGCATTGAGCCCTGTAGAGTAAACACATGCCAATGGGCCTACATATTTCTTGAGAGTCAGATCTAGGAAATCCAGTGGGTACCCAGATGCAGCAATGTACTTGTGTGGGGACTTTTGTGGCAGCCATTTAGGAGCCTAGAGACCAGTCTGCTCCAGGCTTTGGCAGCTGCCGAGCAGTAATTTTTTAGGATCTTCACATTGGGAGCTAAAGAAGCAGGTAGAGACTTAAGTCCCTGTGTACACCAATCCCAAGGTTCAGTTGTTTTGTTCACTAGGCCATTCCAGTAATTAGGTTATCCTGAAGAAAAAACATCATAAGCAAAAACCTTGGAAAGAAAAAAAGTATCACAGCAATTATTTTCTCTGAACTTTCAGTCCTATAAATCTTGAGAAGAGAAGAGAAGAGAAGAGAAGAGAAGAGAAGAGAAGAGAAGAGAAGAGAAGAGAAGAGAA
>VZTL01027105.1:0-12156 GCA_013400535.1 Scopus umbretta | reverse complement strand
GAAAAGAAAAGAAAAGAAAAGAAAAGAAAAGAAAAGAACAGAACATGTAGAAATCTTTGGCAAAGTCAAAGCAAACATTCATCAGGTAGTGCAAGACTGCACAGTAGTATTGTATACATACATTAGTATAAAATATAATGCACTGCTATTCATTAATTCCAGCTTCAGAACACAGTCTTACTCTGCAATGAGCTGGACTCTTCCTTCCTGCTTTCATGCAAGCATAACTTCCATTGCTCTATCTGCAAGTTAGGAAGAGCAGAAGTGGCCTTGGAATAGCATGCTTAGCTGCAGAGTACTGAACTGCAGTGGAAAAATGTCATGACATGGGATCTGATATGAATCACCAGCAAACCACAGCCTCTCACTGCTTGTGGTAAGCTCTTCTGGTTGTGTAAACACAGCTATGGTGATTTACTGCTGCTGAGGACTGACAGGATGGAGAACCAGAAAGCAAAATTCCATGGCCATCCCAAAGCAGCCTTACCCATGAGTGAGGATTGTCCTGCCCACATGGTGATTGAGGGTGTGAGAGCCGCCTTGTCTGCCAACTGTTTGTCCCAAAGGTGTCAGAGCAGAGCATCCACAGCTCCAGCAGGTCAGATGCCTACACAGCTGGCACCAGCACCTTCTCACTCCTCTCCCTGCCCCACAAATGGAAGACAATGCTTTGGCAACCACTGAGCTGGATGATTATATTAGTCTCTAAAATGTACTAACTTGATGAATAAATCTAAATTAAATTGGAATCTAAAATTTCAGGGACTAAAGAAAGCAGTGGAGCTCCATGTCCCTGTGCGCACTAAATGCACAAGTATGTCCATCAAGTAAATGCTCCACTCCAGTCACCAGATCATTCAGAAGAAAATAGTCATGGTAAATTAAAATTTACTTTTTAAAATTTACTGAGGAATATGACATATTTATCTTTCTTTTATGCATGAGTTATCAGTGAGCAGAACATTTTTAGTCGTTTTAATTATTTGAACTTGTAAGGCAAACAGCTGAATGGGAACTCATTTCAGCTCATGGACGGTTTCTGAACTATTTGCTTTGGCTGTGGTTTCAATACTTCATTGTTCTTTTTTTTTTCCTCTTTTTTGATTTTTTTTCTGTGGAGTTAGGTGATTGAAGAAGCATAATTTCACTTCTGTTACTTCCTTGCTATGACTTAGGAAGGGAAGAAATGAACCCCTAGAGACTGCAGGCTGACTTTGCCAGAGTCAGATCCACCATCCTTCACAAATATTTCACTTCATCTTCCAAACTGATGACAATGTTTGTGGAAAGCCAAGAATTTTAAAGGGGAGCATAGTGGTCTCCAGAAAAACGTGGTTCTCTAATTTTCTGAATAGAGGTAGGAGGGCAAATAGCCACTAGGCCTAAAAGATACTGGGGGAGGGGATGCAGAATGGAAAAACAGAGAGAAAAAAAATCTCAATCATGCACACTCATACTCATCCATATGACTGAACATTTGCCACTGCCATAGGATGCCACGTTAAAAAAAAAAACAAAACAAAACAAAACCCCAAAACCCAACTCTCTCAAATTTGCTGAGATGACTCAAAGGACTGGGAAAAGTGAATGCAAGTTCTGTATTTGAACAAATACTCTTGATGACTTCTGAATGTGTTTGCTCAGTGTTAGACCGATGACAGCCTGATCTTGAAAGAGAACAGGTAAGACTCTCTGATAACTCTATCAAATATGTGATGAAGAGAAGCTTAAAAAATCATAGTGTATGCTCTAGCTCTTGCTTATTCATTGCTAATATACTGTTTGGCTGCAAAGCAGTCATGTCCTGGTCACCCTCATGTTGTTGGGATTATATAAATAAAGGAATGTTACCCTGACTTGCCTGCTCAGCCTTCAGCAGATACTCTCTGCAAATATTAGATTACCAGAACAGAACCCTTTTAATGCAATACGTACTGGTTAAACATCCTGTACCTAAATGGCTTGAAAAAGCTTTTGGGGCATTTCCAGGGTGTCATATATTCCCTCAGCAGAGACTTTTCAGAGCTGCCCTGTCCCGCCTTAGCACAGGGTACACGCAGCAAAACAACATAATTCCACAAGCAGCACAACATACATATGCTTTTTGCATCTCTTCAACAATAAATTCTGCCATGGTCACTATGCACCTCACCATATCACATAACTGTTAAATTCATTCCTTCTTTACTATTCCCTGTAAATGTTTATCCAGACAAAATATGACATAATGCCTGACATTAGTGATACTGAGAGGAGGAAAGTGTTTAAGGACATAGGACTTATGACTGACAGACATGTTGCCATGAATCTTTCACAGCAGACAAAGACTGTACTGGTCTACCTGCTTGCTCCTCTCCTTTGCCCAGGATCATCATCCTCAGGACCAACAGCAGAAGGGAGCATTGCCTGGCACTACTGAGGCTCCATCTGAGATTCAAATGTGTGGCAAGCTCTGATGAAATCAAAACCAGTTCATGGAGGTAAGTTGGTGCTAAGATCCTGCACTGTGGAGGTGCAAGACGTGTGTTCTGTTCTGCTGACTTTCATGCAGAGCAAAAGTGTCCGATGGGGCCAGCAACATAAAGCTGTCTTTGGCCACCCTCACTGTATATCTACTCCCTCTCGGGAACATGCCAGCCTCAAAATAAAATGCAGTGAGTCTGAGTTGCTATACATTAAAAAAAGCTGAGGTGTCTGAGGAAAAGACTTAACAGAGGTCAGATGGCTCCAGCACTCATTAATGGCTTTTGCAGTACAAATTGTTCACATCCCATAGACCTATTTAAATGTCTTTTCCCTTCTACTGCTCATATTAAGCATCTAAGTATCTAATACTGGCTAGAATCATAATGTATTTATCGTTCCTTTGCAACAAAGATATATACTTGAATCATAAGCAGAGTAAGATTTCACTTAACAACTGCGGTTAAACAACAATTTTCAAGTTAGGGAATTGTTATTCACTCTTTACTCAATGAAATTGGTAAAATGGTCTGTGAAATGTACCCTTTGCTGTGCTCCAAAATAAGAAATATCTCAAAATAAATAACAAAGTCCAAGATCTGGAATGAATTAGGTGATTCATGCTAAATGGCCAATTTTGCTAGTTATCGGAAAAAAACAGATGGTTATTTTAAGAAAAAAGTATCATAAATGCTACCCTGATGGTAGACAAAGTTCAGAAAGATCAGTATATACTGTAGTAACCTATGAAAGATGCTTGTTGCAAGTCAGGGTAGTTTTGCATTGTAAAACTGCAGATATATAGCTGTTTTCCTGTGAGAAACAAAGGTTTAGGCAATGTTCACTTCCCAAAGTGTGTCCAACTGATATTCATGTGACAGAATCACTCACTTGAGTCTCAGTGCAGTACCATCAGGTGTTTGGGGAAGGTCAGAATGGAGGTTAAGTGTAATTCCCAATGAGATTCTCACATTTCTTCCTCCCTTCCTCTCTCCTCTGCTCTCTTCCATGTATTAATTTTGAAAGGGTCTGTACATCAAGTGCCCTGAAAAAGCAGTGAATAACAAATGAAATCCCTGTAAGTTCTGTATGGGCATGAAGAATCTCTAAAATCTGCAGACTTGGGTGCATATTGTGACCGTTTATGGCTGGCAAAAAATAGGGAGAATACTTACCAAAAGGCAGGCAAGAAAAAGAGGAACAGATCAATACCTTCTCTAAGTGTCTAGCACTTCAGAACTGAGACTTGTTTTCCTCTTCAGAGAAGTTGCACCTAAGTATAAGGCAAGTTGGGTTTTTTTTTCCTAGAAGATTGCCCTAAAACCATATTCTGACTTCTATCTGGGTGAATATATTAGCTGATCTTTTCTCCTTCAATCAAAGTGCTTGAAAGCTAGAACACACTCAAAACTTATGCTTTGAAAACCAGAAATGGTTGAGCCTTCCAGCTGATATGCTGAAAAAAGTTTACTCAGCTGTGAAATGTCTATTAATGAAACACTTATTGCTTTAATCTGGCAATTTTATTTATACTAACCTCACAAACCTGGGCAAATCTTTCATTCTGAGAGGAAATAAGCAAGCTGAATTTATTCCCTGATAGACTTCTGCTGTTCCCAGTTCAACAGAAAAATGAGAGCTTGTCTGCACATGGAGTTATTCCAGTGCAATCATTTAACAACTCCAAGTAACTCAGTCTGGAGCGATAGTACACGTGGATGCTGTGAGACTGGAATGAGGGTGTCTTTCCCTGCATCAACTTCACCGACTTTCATGACCGATTTAATCAGAAATAAAAAGGAAATAATCGCATTGCCACATGCCTTACTCCATTTTACCACTCTCCCACTTAAAATTTACAGCTTCTCTTATTCCAGATGCATTTATTCACATGTGCAGACAAGCCCCAGACTGTGTGGAATGGCTCCAGTTTCACTCATGGAAGTGGTCCTTCCCAGGAATTCTTTCTGGGTGTTAATGTCACCAAAATCCAGAGGCCAAATTCTTGGCTCCACGGTTCCCCTTTCTGCAGCAGCCTGGCGTTGCAAAGAGGCCGTAAAGCTGATCCAAGAAGCCAGCTGAACCTTTTCTCTGGCACAGAGAGAAGCATCATCAAGACCAGGCTATTTCCACTGGAAAAATGAGTCTCATTTTGTTCAAGTAATGAATGTGCTGTAATGAAATTTTACAACCCCCATAATAAGCCCATTATCAAGATTGTGACAAAACATGAGAAAGCTTTAAACTTCCAGTAGTTTCATGCTAACCCAGAAGAATTGTAGCTAGCTCTAATTCTGTTTTGTGATGATCAGTTGGTGTCAGATACAGGTTTGTTTAAACATTATATTTTACAACCATAAATTTGGCTTTTTAGCCGGAATTTGAACTTAGACTTCATTGCTAATTCATGGCCAGTGATTGAACTGGTATTTCACAAATTCATCTGTGGACTTTCATAGTCTGAAAGTGTCTGTTTTAAACCTGCAATCTGATATCAGCATCCTACCACCAAGTACCCATCTCATACCTGAATACAGCTGCGAAATAATAGCAATTCTGCCTATTTTGGTTTTGCTCCTTTTTAGAGCTGGAGGTTCTTTAGTGCTTTATTAAAGCCACCAACATGGTTTACTGTCATTCCTCTTCTCAGCTGGGAAGCTGTGGCACATAATAGCAAAACAGCAAAGGCAACCCAGCAGGTCAAAACTGGAGGTGTCAATACCAGGTGTCAAAGCTGGAGACTTGAGTTTTAGTTCAGTGAGGTTGCAATTAGGTCACATTACGCGTGTAAATATTTTTAATACATTTGATGCTACCTGAGAAGTGTCAGATTTTCTGTCATCGTCCTATCATCCAGGAGATAGTTTAAATTCACACTGATGTTTATCCCTTGAGATAAACACCACTGCTACTGGCACAATTTTTGTTCTCCTCCTCAGTTCTCTTGGTCAGCCCATGATGCCTTTCCCGCCTATTAGGACAGCCTCTCTGGTTATTTTTCTGTATGTCTCTCAGTCTCCCTCTCTCCTTGGCCTCCTTCTCTCACAAATATTTGTTGTGCTCAGACGGACAAGTAAAAACCCATTTACTCTCTCAGCCTGTCAATAGGAAAGGTGGATTGCCACTGCTGAAACTTGTGGCTCGATCTCCAGGCCCAGGATGGACAGGACACAGGTCTGACTGAGAGCCACTCAGGTGATGCATCCTGAAGGTGTCCAGAGATGCCACCTGAGGCACCCCACCAAGTCATTGGGAAGAAGAGCCTATGAAGAGCTATGTGTTTCATTGGACTTTCTCTGCATTTCTTTAGCTATGTGATGACTGGAGTCACTGCATTGCTCACACATACCTTCTCTACCCAGGTTGGACAGTATTTGACAAGAGCAAGCTCTGCAACTTAATGCTACTAACTGGTGGTTAAAATGCATGATCTTGCTCTCCGTCATCCTTCTCCTACCTAACTTCTGCCAGAGAGCTTTCTTGGGAAAATTATTTTCACAGCTAGGTTTAGAGAACAGACAGCTGGTGCAGGGCAAGAATATGTTAGCTTATAACCACATCTTTTCCTATGAAGCTTCATCTAAAATAGCTTCAATTTTCAGGCAGTTACTGTGTGATTTGAGGGGGTGATTGAATAACACGCTAGAAGGAATTAAACTGCAAGCAAACTAAGGGGCTGGGCACTAAGTGGAAATATTCTAAATGTGAAGAGACCAGCTCCAAATGCAGGCTTGGGTTACAGAAATAGAGTATTTGCTGCTAGGTATGCATTTCCAGTCCCACTCCCAGGTCAGTACGTGTCACAACACCAAATATGTATGTACATGGTGATCTGCAGTATAACTAATTCCGTTGCTAGCAAAACACATGGTACACCAGACATAATCCAAAGTCTCTTGAAGTCAAGGGCCCTTTCCATTGACTTCAAAGGACTCTGGATCCACGCTGCAGGGATGGCAAGCCAAACTCATGTCTGGAACAAATGATGACAACTCCATGGAAGCCAATGCAACTCTGTTTGCTTGTGCCAACAGTGAATCTGGCCTATAAACTTTGTTCTGCAGCAATCAGAGGCTGCATAATTCATTCAGTGGTTCAGAAGGTAATTAAATTTTCATGGCCATCAGCATATTGGCCATGTTATGTACCCAGTTACATTTTGAGTATACGAAAGAGTTCTTTTCTGCAATCATTTATTTACATGATTCCTCTTTGTTGTTGTTGTTCTTGAAGCAGTCACAGTTTGCTGGCTCTACGCATCTAAAATGCTGCTTAATCTTTGAAGCTTTCCTTATCACACAGTGGCAATGTAATAAAATTGATTGTATGATTATGAGTCTGGTTTTCATTTACTAGAGCGTTGATAGAGGAGAAATGAAATCACATGACTTGCAAAAGAGCAGAGCGGAAATAACTCTGGACATTACTAGCTCTAGTAAATGTAACAGTAATTCTGAGGTGACGCAATACTGGCCATTTTCAGTTCAGGCATTTGAATTCAGAGGAGACCTTCAAAGCATTGCATTTTGTCTTCTCTTTACTAGAAGGTCTTGGTGATAAATCCCTTGCTTTGTGATTCATGCAAGAAAGTTATGTAGACTGTAATGGCAACATTTATGATTGCAAGACCACACAGACAAAAATAATAAATAAGAGAGCATTATGGAGGAGGTCCTGGTATTTCTTCCCCTGTCTGTTGTTTTATTTAAGTCCATAGGCTGATTGCATGGTTTTTTATTGGATTTGTTCATATTAGCAACCTGACAAATGACCATCATCTGTGGATTGTGGCAAATGAAATGCTCCACAGATTGCCATCCCTTTTTTGCCAGCTGAATGAATAGCCTTAATCCAGATAACAGATGTCACGTGGGGTATAGCTTTTTTATGAACACATAAAACATATATGAAAAAAATATACATTACATGTTGGCAATGGGAGGCAGTGAATGTAATCAGGGCCCCAAGAGCACTTACAAACCTTATGTTAATATCGGTGTGAACAGCAGGAATTTTATGGTAGTGCAGAAAAATGGCACTTACAGGGAAGCAAAGGAGTATTGCACCATTTCATTCTTGTTTGTTCATTTGTCCTTATAAGCACCACCAGTGACCAACGAGGAGGAAAAACCATACTAAAAATTCTTATTGCACCTGCCTCCTTCTTCAGTTTGGAGATTTCTTCCCCTTCAGGCAGACAGCAGCCCCATAAATAGTTAATCTGGCATTTGGCACATCTAAAGGATCTTGTGGTGGAGGAAGGAACAAGTTAGTGATGGATGGAAATATCTAATAACACCAATAAAAAGGTAGCCCAATTACTTTTCGTAAACATGATCATCAGTAAGCTGGTAAAAATTTAACAGCCGTATAAGGAGATATGCTAGAGTGATTAGGTTTAATTAATACAGAGTCGTTTATCAGAAAGAAATGATTCAGCCTAGCGATTTCTCATTCGTGTCTTCATGAAGGGGAAGGTGCATGCTCCAGTGTGGCTTTGCATCATTTCCTCTGCTTCCCGTTGTTTGTGCTGGAGCAAGGCGTCAGTTGTGTCTTGGGTATTGTACTGCCTGGAACCAAACTCACTGGAATGTCAGAGTGATAAATGCTTACCTTTCAAAATAGGCTTTCAGCCTATTAAAAGTCTTCACAAATGCATTTGCAGTAATATCAATCTATCCTGGAAAGGTTTTAGATCTGGGAGGTTCATAATTCAGGATAAAATCTGTCTCATTTCACCTATGCGGTGAACCATGCTGTCAGTATTTCTGTCACCCATGAGGTAGGAACCTATATGGACAACCTACCATGAGGTAGGTTTTGTGTGATGGTCACTTCTTCAGGAGAGCAAGGCATGGGAACAAATGGGTGGGGATGGTCAGGACATTTTACTGAATGTCAATTGTAATTTAAAGCGTGCTGCTGAAGGTGGACACTTCACCTCCCTGAATATAGGTTGGGATAGCGTAGTGATATAATCCTGCCTTATGCTGGCTGACATCACATGGGTGACGTAGGTCCTACAAGCACATTTTGGCATGTGTGACCTGGTGGCTAGGTGCACATGTGGGGTCTTGCTACTGGCCCCTCCATTTCACAACCCAGTGATGGCATTAAGCAGCCAGCTTGAGCCTTCACCTCTTCAACCACAATCAGTTCTCCACTAGTCTTATTATTTTGCTCCAAGGACAAGCATTACATCACACTGGCTTTGACAACAGCAGTAATCAGTTTTTGGGCTGAATGCAGCTCTCACAAGCCTTTCTAACAGCAGTTTGATGAGACTAGTGAAGTCTCATCTGCTTAAGCAAAGCCCCCCAAGCACAGAGTGGCATGGGGAAATATTTTTCGTGCCTGTGACGAGTCAGTTGGAATTTCTAATCTGCAGCTTCCCCACAGCTGCAGGCACCCCTCCAAAATGGGTCTGTCTTGAGGTATTTATAACGTGTCTGTCACCAGGGTAGCCAAGCACCACATGGAAAGGCGGCACCCAGGTTTGCAGCTGATGCAGCTTGTCATCATTTTGTCTCTCTCCCAGGTTCCCCACCCTGACATGCTTCCCACGACGTTCACTCCAAAAGAGCTTGTTACAAACGTTCACTCCTCTGAAAGATCCCTCATGGGAACAGTGGGCAAGCCTGGCACCTGCTGCCCTGCAGTCTAGCATCCCCTCCACAGAGAAGAGGCTTTTAGACTGGGCTTTAATTTTTCTGTTCAAGAGTTTGGACTAGCATGCAACAGACTTTGGATGCTACAGTGAACAGCCACATTTAGCTGAACAGTATTTATACAAGCCCTTCACACTCTTTCTGAATTAACTTTCAGTGTCTAAATCTACTATGCTTGCCAGGTAAATACATTGCAAGGATCACACGCCAATGTAGAGCATGCACTTGGTCCTACGAAGTCATGAACTATTTTCCCCTCTAATCTCCTTTCTGGCCAATTCTGAAGGTACTTCAACCTGAACTAACTATGTAATACCCTGATCAGCCATTTCCTTTTCATTTTGTCTGCAGTTTTCATCCCTTCCTTGTGTTCTGCCCAATATTTACTCGTAGGAGAGTAATCTTATCTGAAAGATTAAGTTTCTGCTCTTCAAAGTAAATATGCAGCTTGGACTGCTCGTAAATTATCTGTAAAGTAGCTGATAAAGGAAAATCACTCCCAAGTAGTTCTGGTCTGATCCAGATCTGAAGCCAAGGTAAAGACCTGGGACTCCAGAAAGCAGCCAAGGAATTCAAACATTTATGCTGTCTAACTGGAATATATGTCTGAAACTGTTGCTAGGCAAACTCACCCAGTGCTTCCCAAACCAACTCCACCACTGGGTTACGCGCATACTGGCATGTCTGAAGTTTCATAGTTTTGCAAAATATGTTTGGGGAAAAACTCTCTAAGTGGCATTTAGGTTACAAACAGCTGAGAATTCATGGGGTAACAGGCATTCCTGGGCAGTGAGGCTGCCCTGTGCCCAGCTAATCAGTCACTCAGTCCACCTAGTAGGTCTCAAGCACAGGACTTGCTGAGTTTCAGTGGCTGGGTAAGCCTTTTGTGTAAGCTGTCTGACCAGGACAGAATTCTACCCACTTTGAATAGTTTGCTCTACTTTGGCAGGCGTTCACAGGGCAAATTCTCCTAGAGGTGGACAATCTAAAGGATGGGAATCTCAGACAGAAATTGCTAACACTCCCTTTCTTTTTCCTTCCCTAAGGTTTCAAACCTGGAGAAAACAGGCCTGCAGTGGGCTAGTAGCAGCCCCCGTAGTGCTCTCTGCTAGCTCTGCCTCCTGCACGTTTGCTGAACCCTGTAGTTAGAGAATGTTACAGATGCAGAGCCAGATTCTGCCATTGATTTCCCATGTTTTCCCTAGAGAGCAGCCTCATTGACTTCCAAGGTATTACCCACAAAGCAAACAACTGCTTCCACTCTTCTGCCCCTCAGCAGCCATGATACGTGCTTGCTTTGCCCACATGCTGCTCCACAGAGACTATCACAAACCATGGAAAATTCCAAAATTCGCCTTTGGAATTCCTGTGTGTTTTCAACGCGGGAAAGGGCTGGGGCTGCATCCAAATTAAGTTTAGATTTGGTTTGTGGCTCAAAGCTGACCCAGGACTAGAGTTCATATTCATAATTGAGGAGTGGAAAACTCATGGATGTGTCTGATGAGTATTCTTATGAAAACAGCTGCTATCTTTGGATTTGGAGCACACATGAATCAATGCAGGACACAGAGTACACCTTCAGCATCTGCTGATTTCCATGGTATGACCAGAAGACATTGCAGTCAAGCCCTAAAACACAGGCTATGTGAGCCTTATGATTTTCTAATTCTTATGCTGAACAGTACCCACTGAAGCAGGTTTGCTTGTGGGGATCAAAGTCCTGGATATTCAAAAGATATTGTGGCTTCTAGCCTCCATGTGATACCTATACTATACCTAGAACTGGGGTTTGTCCTAATTTAGCTGGGGATGAGTGCACTTCCACTGCTATGACTTATGGAGGTGAGCATGCCTGCTACACCGGCCAGGGCACTGGGATTAGGCTAAGGGACTTGTGCCAGCTGGCAGATTTGTACCATAAATATGCATTGCTGCTTACTCTTTGAACTTGATTCTGCCGTAGCAGGGCTTAATAGAGGATGCTTATCATCAGAGTTTTTTATTCACTTCTGGGAGACCTCCTTCCCTAGCATCTTACAACACCATGTCCAACAACACTCTCAAAAAGAAGATGGGGTCTTCAAAACTACTGAGGGTGGCATCTCTCTTAGCTTATAGAAGAAACACACTTTGTGGCAAGAACAATACAACCTGTCCACAGACCAGCAGTCAGATGAAAATATGCATCAGATCCTCCTAGCTGATGTGCTCCAGCATCGCTAGAAACAAATGTTTGCTCTTTTATTAGTGCAGCACACAGCACCAGTTTTCCATTCATTCCATTGCTGATCCAAAATGGAAAGAAGCCAAACCTTTCACTTTTTCCCTGTTGTTAAAGCACAAGCATTTTATTTGCAGACTCTGAGAACATAATTGTTTAAAGTCTTAAATGAGATTCCTGCACTGCCAAAGATATCCATTCAGAAACCATCAATCAGGCCACTAGAGATCTTAAGACTGGCATAAACAACATGAGACCTTAAAAAACAAGAAAATATGGATTCTTTCTTTCTTCTACCCTCTCCCCTCACCCTTTTCCCCCTCTCTTATTTGTCTCTTGTTCTCCACCTCTCCCCCCACCTCCCGATTAATATTTTAAAGCTTTTCTCTGCATCATTAGAAGTAGAACTTTTTTTCAGTGGAAGCTGAGACTCAACTATAACCACCTGACTCTAGAACATGAAGTTTTCAGAAAAACTCAAATATAGGGAGACTTTTAATGCCATTACAAGAACCTGCCACATTGACCTGCCATGGAAGCTCCATATAACCAAGACAACTAGCAAAGTTTCCACTGGGATGGAAGCTCAGCTGCACGGCATTTATTTCACTTCTTTTTGTTTCATATCCGGTGACAGCAATTTCATGGCTACTTTTATTACTATTTGTTGTCTATATTACAGTAACACATATGGGACCTGGTCAAACTCAGGATACTCATACATGCTATGAGAAACAGCCATTAACCTCGGAAGCTGCAGTCTTAAAGGACAAGATGAACAAAGGGAGGAAGAAATGAGAGATT
>VZTL01027103.1:21185-31799 GCA_013400535.1 Scopus umbretta | reverse complement strand
TGTAGCGTTGCCTGGGGTGAATAGTTAATAGTTACCAGTTTTTTAAATAGATATTTTAGCAAGGCAGACCACGTATGACTGAATTCAGCTTTTACTTAAGCAGATACCACTGTTGGGCATCTGACCTACAAAAAAAGCTCACTTTTGGAATATTATTGTTGGCTAATCTGCTAGGAAGAAAACCTAAAGTACTGGGCTAATGTTCATAGTTGTGTAACTATACTTTGGTGAAAACTGAAAGCAGCTTTATGTATATACTGAAGCAGTAACTTCTGTTTGTGTACCACAAAATTTCACTTCTATTCACTGTCTCCAAAACAGATAAACTAAAACAGTTCTTAACGTTTCTGGAGGATCTCAATACCCCAGATGGGAAATGGCAGTGGAAAGTCCACTGCAAAATACAGAAAAAACTTAAAGAGCTGGGGAGGTAAGTAGTGTTTTTCAAATACCACTTGTTAAACCACTTCAGCTTTAATTATGCTCTCCAAAACCCAATTAAGTAGAACTTATGTTTGTCTTTTGACTTCCTTGATTTAAGGTCAGTCTGAATATTAAAATACCTTTCTAACAGTGTGCTTTTCCCCGCATTATAGAATGAATGCTAATGCCCTGGGTCTGCTGACCCTTCTGAATACCTATCAAAAGAAGCACTTGGTTGAGATTCTGTCTTACCATAATTGCGATTCTCAAACTCGAAACGCTCCAGAATTGGACTGTCTTATCAGGCTTCAGGCTCAAAACATACAACAGAGACATGTTGTCTTCTTAACAGGTAAAAACAAAATTTATGAATGCTTCGCTCCGCTCCCTCTTTTGGTAAGAGGTGCTAAATATTAATGCAAAATCTCCTTTTATGTATTTAGAAAAGAATCTCAAAACACTTTCAAATTATGTTGATAATGGAATAGTGGTTGCTACTGTTGACGACTTTATGCAAAATTTTAAAAGTCTCGTTGGGTATCACAACTCGGTTACTGAAGAAAACAGCCTTCCTCCCTCTGATGCTCACAAAAGACAATCAGGTAATGTTAAACACACTTACACTTTCTTTAGCTAATTAGATGGGGGGGGGTGGGGTCCTTGCAACAGTGTGCCTTTACTCTTGTAAAGGAACACTACAGATGGCAAGGAAAACCCAACTCTCAAGCTACTCTTTCTATTTTAAATGATGGGGGAAAAGCAGCTGGGATGGAGCACCAAAGGAGGTCTTAAATGCAGAATTATAGGCTAACATGGTATTCAAGAAAGTTAGACATAAGCCAAAGTTGTGTAACTGTCTGTTTTCAGGAGAAGGATAAACTTAATGGTAGCTTTTAGAAACCGTAGCAAAAGGACTGAGATGTCAGTAATTGTACTCCTTTAATTGTCTGATCAAATACTCACTGTATAACTTTAGATGCTGTTTTGACATTAACCCCTTTGGAGCTGGGAGTTGGGATTTCCCAACACTAAACACGAACACAATGCGCAGAAGCTTTTAGCACTGGAATAACTGGACACTCACACAGAGGGTTAAGTGTGTATGTTGAGTAAGTGAACAAGAGTGGCAGAAGACCAAGACTTAAGTGATACTGGACTTACAGACCTGAAGCGTAACACTGTGTGAGTAGCGTATAGCTTTTCTAACCAAAGTTTGTATTTCAGTAGAATAGGACTTTCTCTTTGTTTTAATGTAGTTCTTGTAGAAAACGATGAAAAGGATGAGGAAGACATGTCTCTGGATTCAGGGGATGAAACATCACAAATAGAAATCTGCAATGATGCCTCTGATACTCATTTGGAAGCTTTGCAGACAGAGGCCAAGGGCTCACATGGAGTAGATGCAAAAGAAAGCTGCTTGTCAGTTACAGAGTTGTCTCCTGAGGCACAAATTAGTTTGACGGAAAAGACTTCTAAAATTGACTTGGAAGAGATACAACCCATTACTCCAATTTCTACGACATGCTCTGCTGAAGGAGAAAAACACAATTCAGTCGAACAAGCTCCTTTCAGTAACTTCCAAGTTTACAGTAGACAATTAAACATGTCCCATCAGTTCAGTCACTTTAATGTGCTCACTCATCAGACTTTTCTGGGAACGACATACCCGATTTCTTCTGCAAGTCAAAACCAAGAAGGGGGCAATTATTTTCTGTCTGCTTACAGTCAGAGCGTGGATACAGAGAAGTCATCACCGCCTGGTGGTTGGGATGTAAATTGTGATTCTTCCAGGCCATATTCAAAACAGAAATAAACTCCTAAGTCTCTTTTTATAAGTTGCTGTGGACTTTTCTGTTTCTAAAATGGTGGATTAACAATTTCTATTTTATTCTGGAACAAAATGTTTCTTGTCCTTTAACTCAAATGCTTTCTTGTCTTATTTAAATCCTGATGACCTGTACCTGTTGGAAATCTGAAAATTGAAATAAATATATATTTTTTAACATTTACTGTACTTGAATTATCTTGTTTGTTGGCACTTTTAAGTTTCTACATTTGTATTTGACATGTACCTGGGCTTCAGTTTGAGGTCTGTTTTAATGTAAAACTGAATGTTTGCCTAAAATGTGTGAAACGGCAAGGTTTTTTTTTAACTGTAAGAGTATCCAAATCACTTTTCTTTACATAAATATCAAAACTTATGTATTTATTTGACATTTGACACAAATTTTGTACAAATGTTTTTACATAGCTCTAAGGCAGTGTAGTTATTTTAATGACTATATACTGGATTTTGGCTAAATACCTCAATTAGAGTAACCAATGGTGCAGTTCCATTACAAAAATAAAATAAACTCTTAATGCACAAGGGACTTGCTAACACATTGCATTGTCTGTGTGTTTTATATTGTTTTCAAAGCATGTGAGAAACCTACCCAAACTTCACTTCATGAATAGCAGTTATCTTTACATCTAATTTTGATACTCCATGCTTATTACAGCACCATCAGAGTGATCTTACAACTTTTATCTTGCTGTTGTAATTACTGTACGGAGAGGAGGACAGACTCGGTTTTAATGACTGTGGTAGTTCAATTTGCATTAGAAAAAAATGTTGTAAATACGGAGTTTTATCTGTTTCTTCATCTTCTTCATCTCATCCTTTTTAATTTCACATCTGCTGAGTTACAAACTTATTTTTTCCCCACTGATTCTCTCTTAATTGGCTCATTTTGTACATTATCTTTTGACTGGGGCTTCTGGAAAACAGCAGCTGATAGTAAATGGCTGTGGAGTCTCAAGAGTACCTGTGTTTACTACATTGCTGGTTTTCCATGTACTAATACTCTTGACTCAGATGTTTACTGGTTTTGTCCTCAAGTTGTCCAAAGTCGTGTATGTTTGGTGTGGGTTTTTTTCCTGTTTGTAATTTGATTTTTAGTGCTTTTGTGTAGGATGTGCAGTTTAGTACCAGGTGGCAGTGTTTGAAACTATGTGACGCCGAACTTGCAAAATTAGCTGGGACAAATATTGGTTAAAAAAGGGTAGCTTTTGAAAAACAAACAAACCCCATAGACTTTTCCCTAAAGTTGGATGTCTTTCCTTTGATTGAGAGTTGTTTGTTTAAATTAAGAACAAACCAGTACTAGACTAGTGCATCAATTGTTACCCCTTACCAAACACGGCAAATAATCCACCCCCCCCCCCCCCCCCCAAAATCTGCCAAACCTCCCTTTTATCAATAAACCTTAATCAAGTGCAGATTCTCACCCACTGCATGACTTGCCATGCAAATGAGAGGAAAGAGTGCACCTTTATTCCCTTCGGTGCTGCTGTGAGCTCCCTTCAGCTCCCGGTTATGCCTGGGGAACAGTTGCTGCTGGGAGCCGTCTCAGTTTGGGTGTTGTGTGGCATTTATTACATGATACCACAGAACAACTAACAGGAATTCAGGCTAAACCTCTTCTGCAGAGAGCTAGAAGATTAAGTTTTACCCCAGATTATCTTATTTTTTGAAGATTAGAAGCAAATGAATCTAAAGTAAACATTTAATTCTGACTGGAAGTGTTGAATACAAATCTGTTCGGACTTCGTGTATTGCAAAAATGTCCTTAAACTGTGTTCTACTGCCTTGGGCCCAGTCCACTATAATGTTGGGTGCTGCTCTCCTGTTTTAACTGAGGGGGGGAAAAGTTTATAGTCACCACTTCTGTGGTCTTAAAATCTGGGATTACTTGAGTTAATATACATTGTCTAAGCCTAAAAGCTGTCCAAATAGTTAAGTACAAGCAGTTACATATGGTTAAGAATACCAACAAAGTCTACCCAAGACATTCAGAATTTATCTTAATCTTTTTATTTATGAAAATACATATACTGCTTGCTACAAAAATCCATATAATATTTTCATACAGTGTTTTTGGTGGTTTTTATCAAACAGATATATATCTTCAGGTAGCATGAAGACCATTCTAAACAGACAGACATCATTAGTGTAATGTATGTTCAATATGAAAAGTGACATGACCCTGTAATATTATGAAAATCCACATAATTTAATTCTTTCAAAAAAAAAAAGATACAGTTAATAACAGTAGCGAACAAAGTGCTGTGCCTTTACATTTTAAGAATTCAGAACACTCATGTGTACCTCTTAAAATGGTGAAATAAAGTTCTCTTCTTGAGCTGTGGTGGGAATCAGAGCAGTCTCCAACTCCTTCTGCTTCTGCAGGAGGCCCTGACATAAATGGAAGGTGAATGTTTAGTCTTCCTCATGCAGCCTGACCTAATAAAGTGTCACTCTTTCATGTTTTAAAACAATTTACTTGTTAAGGCTCAATGCTTTTTAAATATACAACTTTAAAAAAGGCAGTATAACACAATACATTCAATAGAGAGGGAACTCAAGGTTTCCTGTCATCTGCAAAAGACTTGAACTGTGACTGAAGTGGAAGCCACGCCAGTTTCCAGGGATGACTGTGCAGAGGAAAAAGGACTTTTCCATTCTGTTAAATTTAACTTACTCACTCATCTGTGCATTGTCACTACATTTGTGGTAGTCTAGCATATTCTTGTACGACGACATTGAACCCAAAACCTTGATGGGTATTAGCTTTTGAAATTATACTCTAAGATAAAGGCCAGCATTACCATTTGAACTAGAACGGCGTCAGATGCTTGAGGCTATGTGTAGTTACTCTCAGAAGGTAAAAGTTCCTGCTTTGTTAATGGCTCGTGTAAGTACTAGACAATGGAGAAAACCGGTAATAAACGCTTGGAAGTGTATCCTTGGCTATGTGATAAATAATACATGCTATAGCTACGTCAGGTACATTCATAAATTTGAAGTAAGTCTTTGTCTCTATCCACTTAGACCTGTCAGAAGTAATTTGGTACCAAGAAGTCTGTTTACACACACGCACACACACTCTCTCTCACTCTGAAAAGTTACAATTTTTTTTTTTTTTCCCTAAGAGTTACAAGACCTTTCTCAAAGAGAAGTGCTGTAGGCCGCCGGCACAGCTCAGTATAGACCTGATGCAAGCCAGCAGGTACGGCAATTTAGGTGTGGTATTCCTGGTGGCACAGAAGGGAGAGAGGTCATGCAGAACTGGCGTCGGTTAGCAAAGCAGCCTGTTAGACTTCACTTTGCACCCTTCCGAAAGCAGCAGCCGCCTACGTTCACTCACTTGATGAATTGTTTTTTTAATTAATGAACAGTAGCTGCTATTCCTATTAATGGGTCAGTGAACTTGTTCAGGCCCTTTGTCAATAATTACTTTTATCACAGAGAGTTTTTTGCATTTAGTAGCATGTTACAAAACAAAGTCATGCAATAAATGGCCTTACATCAACCCAGAGCTGAGATGAGAAACAAGCAACATTGAAAGCTAGAACAAAGTCTATCACGTGATTTGCAAAGGGGGATAAAAAGGGCCTAGAGACAAGTAATGTGACATATGTAGGGACAAGTAGCGAGGGCTTGCTTTGCATGTCCTCAGACAGCCTGCTGGTGGCTGGCACGATTGCTTAGCCATTGTAGGCTACAACCTCTTCGCAAGTGGCTTTATTGCCTTAGTAAAAGTAAGATACTTTGGTATGTACTGACTGTAGCTGGGGGTTTTGTCCCTTTTCTTAAACTTTGGCCCTTCTTTTTCACAAACACTTAATTCACTTTGCTGTATGAATTCTTGGGCTTATTCCACTGATTCTTTCGTTTTCAGTGAGGAAAGTAAAAGTCTGTTGACAGTTCCTATTATTGCTGTCACTTGCACTACAGGAAGACACTTGCTGTCTTGTAACAAACACGACAAAGGAATCACCCTCCCATTGGAGAGGAAGGCCCTCATCTGCCCTCCGTTTTCACCAGTGTCTGCCATGGGCCAGCCAGTTCAGCTGGACTGTTACTGAACAGCCCGACTGTATTATCTAGCACTCCAGTTGGGTGTGCATTTCAAAGGCTAAAGACTGGTCAAATATTCTGTGAATTTCCCCAGACAAACAAAAGCTAAAGAATGGCCAAATATATTGTGAATATATATATATATATTCTGAAACTATCAATCCAATATGGAAATGCATGTATATATAATTTTAAAAAAAAGCAAGACTAGATTATCTTCTGAAATAGAAAAGTAAATGCTGCTCTTTGTCTAAATTATATTTCATACAAAATACTGCATCACTCTTCCTTTCTCAGGGAAATAACTGATGCAAAACAGGCGTCATCTGTAGGATTATACAATACTTTGGTATACAAGATATACCAAAGTTGAAAAGTTAATGTCCTAAACGCATCCTGCAGCTGGTAGGATGGTTAAAAAAAGGACGCTATGTGTTTTAAGTTCACTCTCTTCCAGAACCAAGGTCCATTGGAAGACTAACCTTAACGTTGGTTTTTAGCCACTGTTAAGACCTGAATATATGCATCAAAAATGTCCCTAAGCTCCTGTCTTGTCAGTTTGCCAACATGGACATTATCACCTTAAACTTCTTTAAGTGCCTATGGCTTTTGTTCACCTCAGCAAGCACAAGGATCAAATTATGCTTTGAAGCTGGCTTCATTCATAACCACCATTCATACCACTGGCAAATGAAGCCTGAGTACAAAACACGTAACAGCTGTAGTTCTTTAACAAAAACGTTAATGAGCATTGGGGACGACCAGATGAAGCCAAACCTATTTGGAAGCCCTTAGAAACTGGCAACCTTTCAGCATTCTTGGGTCACAACTTTTCTCAGTAACCTGGGGAGAACCATGACCCTTCATTTGCACCAGGAATTTACCTGCTACTGAAGCATGATGTATGCATGGCAGAACTTCTGTCTTTCTAAAGCACAGCAGGTAATTAATAGTGTTAACTACTGGTAGTTTTCTTGTACTTAAGTCTGTCAGATTTTCTTCCCTTTATTTTGATCATTTATGCAATTTTTCTCCCTTAAGGCAAAGAAAAATAAATAGTGCTGCTAGCAATAAAGTCCTTTTAGTATGGAACAGTCCAAAAATAAGGGAAGATACCGATACACATTTATCTTTAGTGTTCTTCCAGAATGAAATGCAAACTATATGGTTTGGTTTTTTTTTTGTCTTGCAGTACCCTGTCCGGCCATTTAGAAGCATAAAAGGATTCATGTGATTGTCCAGACCTGCAGTTCGAATCTGCTATGGGCCACACCTTGTTGCCAACAGGTGGAGTATCAAATTCACTCATGTTTTAATAACTAGACGCCTGACAGTATTTTTCCTGGTATTCTTACTCCAATCAGGAAAACAGGGAACTTCACAGTTACTAGCTGTAATCTTTTGCGTTTCATTAATTTACTGCAATGTGGATCCTTAAAGACAGTCTCACCATACTCAAAATCCTTCTGGCAACCCTGTAGTTCTAATCATTACCAGTAACTTACTACTGGTAATAGTACAGAACAATAGAACAACGTATACAAACATACACAGGCTTTTGTCTCAGGAGTTATTGTGTGTATAGTATTAAATTAAATTTCATTTTATATCCACTCACTAAATCTGGCTGATTGACAAATCCTGAATTTTCTTTTACTTGTTAACAAAAGAATAGCTATCTTGGAAGGATTTTATAAATGTTCACACTTGAAAGTGTTTCTCCAGGACTGACACATGACCACCCCACTAACTCTTCTGCACCAACCATGCTGCCCTGTCATGACTGGCCTACCCATGACACACAGAAGTGAAATTTCATAAACAAGGGTTCTAGCATTTTGTTAGAATACTATTCTTTCTCCCCTTGAAATGGAAACATTCTTACTACAAGCAACCCTAACTATCAAAACCTGGAGACTAAATAAAGCCATTCCTCTCAGTTTCAAGTTTTCTCAGGTACTCCAGTGTTTCATAGCTAATCTAAGGACTAGAGAGTCCGTAGTCTCTCCCTAAGGACAGTCCAAAAGTGGAAGTAATGCATGAAAAGCAAAATTAGTAAGATGGAACAAAAGTAGAGGACAGGGCCCAAAACTTATCGTATATGATGGAAAAAATGAATTAAAGTCTAGTATTTACGACTATGTAATAGTTTGCAATGCTCATTTTTACCTTAGTACATATATACATATATGTTTATCCAATACATTTTCACTTACCTGGCGTAATTCTGACAATCCTTTGAGAATTGCTTGTTGTCTCTCTCTGATTTTAACTACATCAGGATTTAGAAGAGGATCTCTAATATGATCAGAGCTAAAAATCTGTCGTGGCATTTGGTAAGAATCTAAAAGTAAATGTATATCAAATCGGTTAACAATACTCTTTCAATATTGTTTTCATCTTGAAGCAGTAGATTTTCACAGCTTGTGAAAATCATGTTTTGTTGCTATTCGATTACGATCACTTTTTAAGTCAAACCACTTAGATTCCTAAACTCAAATCTACATACAATAATACCAGAGAAGCGCAATCATACTTCATTAAACAGACAAAAAGGACAGGTAAGAGAGTAAGAAATTTTGTTGATTGTTTGATTTCTTTGAACTTTTTCTGTGGGTTTTTTTAATAGTTATCATTTGGTTGCATAGGCTTTCTGTACAGTGCTGTGACACACATGGGTTACCGCAAATTTCAGTAAAAACAAATACCAAATTGAGTAAATTGTAGCACTTCGAACTAAATCACTGTAACCTTTCCTCTCTTCTACATGAATCAGTTGACAATACATTTCAGTACCATTAAGCTGTTGATACTGTGGGTCATGTGTTGAAGGTCTAGTCACTGGTGCATCTGGATCAAGATGATATACTTCATTTGTTCGAACATATGGAATAAATTGTGAAGAGGGAGGTCTTCCAGCTTCTGTAATAGGAGGAGGGGAACTCCTCTGCTGTGTATCTGTCTTGCTATTTTTCTCTCTTCTACTACTTTTGTTATGCACCAGGAAATTAGAAGCATGTATCTGTTTTTGTTGCACTTGGTGTAATCTGTTCTTAACTGCTGGAACAGGTGGTGATTCAGATCTGTGTGAAACAATTTCAGTTAAAAAAAACCCCAAACAATGCTTAAGTAATGTGATTAATTTCCTCAAACAGTAGAGATAAAGAATCCTCAGAGGACTGGACTTTTGCTCATTTACTCTGCTTTTATATGTGCAGTTTGTCTGGTCTTGTGTATTTTTAATAGTAGACAATTAGAGGCATCTAAATTCTTTTATAAAAAAATTAAAAATCAGGAAAGAAAAGCATGTGTATTTCACTATTAATATTTTTATAAATTTCATTATTGCAGAGTACTGACGTACCTTTGTTCATTCAAATGATTCTTATGTAATTGTTCTTCCTACGAGAAAACCAAGAAAGTCAAAAGTAAAATAAAGAGCACCATGACTTTTATATTAAAAGCTTTCATTTTTCAAGACAAGTTTGTTCTGAAATTCCAAAATAACTGTGTGACCTGTGTTCAGGACAAAGGTACTTATCAAAGACTTGCATTAAAGAGACTTGTTTGGCAGCTCTAAGCACTATCAAAAATACTGTATGTATTTTCCAATGACCTTGGAAAGCTGCATTTATAAACCTGAAAGATTCAGCCCAAGATAACGATTATTAAAGGAAAGGTCATGTTTCTAGATACAGTCAGTAGAAGTTTTCTATTTAAATTAAAAATATTAACATATGCCATGCTTCTTATGGTATCAGACAATGCTTACTTATCTTAAAAATCTGCTTAAAGTTCATTACCCCATTTCTCAGGTACAAAATTCTTGAACATTTACCTTTCAATAATGTAAGCACAAACCTTAGATTTACCATTAACCTCAAATAAACCAACAAACTCGGTTTAACAAATTAATAAATCTTTAAAGATACCTCGGTCAACAGTTTTCAAATATTTTTTTTAATACCCACAGCTTCTAAAATATGTGCATGTAGCCACAGTAAACAAATGGCTAAACAGAACTGAAGTAGCCACCTTTTCTGTACCAGATTTTTTCTGTTGGAAGGTGTGAGAAAGTGACATGTTTATGCATACATACACATATACGTACAGAGAGTGAGCAAGCAAGGAAGGGGGAAGGAGAGAGAGAAGGTATGAATATATTTGACAGTATTTTCTTTAAATGAAATTTGTTTTTTTATTCCCAGCCAATACATCATCAGTTCATCTTGGGTACGTTCAACGAGCACATTCATAACAACCAGGGGATCAGGCCCAGCCAGAATGGG
>VZTL01027103.1:5585-20698 GCA_013400535.1 Scopus umbretta | reverse complement strand
GTTTTGGGTTGATGGCTGGACTAGATGATCTCAGAGGTCTTTTCCAACCTTAACAATTCTATGATTCTATACATGCTTACTGCAAATGGAGAAGCAATGACTCCACTAAGAAGAATGCATTTTTCTGACAATAAAGTACATCCTTAGTAATCCATAGTCTTTGCAAAAATAAAAATTGTTTTCTTGAACAGGTACTCATAAACCTCAACCATCACCACGACATAATGACTGGACAAAAGACAGCAAGTCAGTGATGTCATTCTAGCCTGCATACTGCTTTCAATCAAGCTCCCTCTTTACATAATGAATTGATGATAATGACTACATGAAAGAGAGTAAACACTTTGGCAGATTGAAATAACAGTAAAAGCCAAGTCACAAAATCTGAATATATTCTTCTAATCATGAAGAATGAAACAATGCTGTAATACCATTCTTTACACAAAGGGTAGTAATAGGAAAATTCTCAATGCTTGAGCTACATACCTGAACTCCCATCCAGGCAAAACAAGTGTTAAAAATACACACCACTGTTGTTAAAGACCAAATAGTTACCTTTCTGACTCTATGGCCCTTATTCTTCATATTTATTTCTTCGTGAGGTGAAGGAGACCTGTCTGAATAACCACCCTTTTTTGCGCAGAGATTCCCAGGGGTGTTCCTTTCTACCAGCTGAAGCAGCTCCATTTGTCGTCTTACCCTGTTTTCTTCCCTTTGTATTTGTAGCTGCTTAGGGTATCTTTCTGATGCTGGAATGTATCTTTTCCCAGGCTTGTTTATGTTCCAGTCAGGTCTTTTGATGTATTTTTCTGAAGGCTTAATTTGTCTTTCTTTTCTTGCATACTGTTCATATAGATCACTGTAAATGCCACCATTCTCTTTTCCTGAAATTTTATTTTTATCTATATACTGCATTTCCTTCTGGTATTTTTTGCTGCTAGAGGTTTCTTTATACTCTATGGAAATATCAGGTGATCCGCAACACACAGTTCTTTCCTCAGCTGACTCAGTGTATACTGAAGTATTAAAGTCATCTTAAAAAAAGAAAAAAAAATAATTAAATCCAAGTCTAAGCTATTCAAATGACTTGACTTTTGCATGTGTATCAGTTGACCATTACTGATTTTATTCAAAAAATGGTTGTTACAGTTTTATAATGTTTTTTATTCTTTTTGATGTGGAAAATAGATAGGAGCAGTAGAAGGAAACTCAATAAAGAGGAGGAAAAAAAATGATTGGACAACAAAATCAAATCACTGTAAAGCAAAAAAAATTATGTAAAATGAAACTATATTACTTTAAAATGTAGAATTCTATTTCTGTCATAGTACCCAAAGGTAAAGAGCAAAGCAGAGCTTCTGTTTAGTTTTCCAGCATGCTGATTGTTTGGTCATGTTCACAGTGCTACTGGGAATAAATTACTTTCCTAATCCTTGTCTTCCAATAGAAATATTCTGTTCAATTTTTAAATTATTAACAATCCACCTTCTTAAGGTACATACACAAAACCATTATTTAACTTGTAAACTCTCCAAATTCACGTAAAATTTCTACCAGCACTATCAAACCCAAAAATATTAATTGTTGCTTAAGCAAAATAAAGCTTCCACTTCACAAGTGATAAGGAGCTAATAAATTTCTAAATACAAGGCATAAAGTGACTGTGAAGTTTCCACTGAATCTGCTCATTCACACCTTATCATTCACATCAATAGATGCAGACTAAGCTTTATCTGGGTTTTTTAACGGTGTGATACAAAACCAAGAAAAAGACTGGAAAGTAATCTATTTAGGTGGACCCACAATTGTGTCTGGGTATTTAGCAAGAATTGTAGAAAGCTCTTCTAAACATTTGAATGTAAGCTGTCATTTTCTAGTACATCTAGTTTTCTAATTCCAGAATTACTGACAATGTTCCTGCCAATATTTTCAAGGATTCCTTAGAAACCCAGCCCTGCTTGATAGCAAACAACATTACATAAACCTATGAACACTCACACTGAAGACTACTGCAAATACATGTTTAAATACCTTAATAAATTTAGTCCTACACGGCTTGTGACCATGACTCTAAGTCAACACTGTATTTCAGACTGGGTGATTTGCATCTGTAACTGATAAGTATCAAATATACAGACATACAATTTATTTAGAAGAATACAGTGATATATTGTAATAATCAAACATGCTTGTGTCTATCCAAGTATTTCTTTTTAGTTTTATTCTTTTCTGAATGACGTGATTTGGCCCTATAGCTCAGTTTCACAAATATGCTGTTCTACTGCGTTTCTTAAGGTACATGAAAGTAATTAAATTTAAGGGCTGCATACCTGTCTGTACAGCAGTGTCTTTCCGAGGAGAAGTCTGCTGATCAATGTGGCTCTTAATGTCATCAGACAAAATGAGACTTTGATGTGAAATGTCAGTATTACAATTTTCAAATTCTGTATAATGTAGAAAGAAGTAAGTAAAATTGTTCAATTTAGTAATGTTATGTTCCATTTAAACCATGCTATCAAGTTATGAGACTATCGTGGTTTAGAACTCAAAGCAAGACCGAGAACTATGGTTCAGATCCTAATACTCTCCCTTTTTTGCTGGAAATCTAAATCGACAGCATGTAAGTCTGAATATTCCCTGTACATTCTTGGTAATATCTTTAATTTTTTTACTTCATGTAATACAGTATTTGAAGCTTACTAAAATTCAATATTCTCCGTATTAGTTAACACTGATATTTGTTTGGAAGGCTCTTTAAATAAGCTGAAATGAAATTTGGTTCATGAAGCAAAGGAGCAATTTCAGACGCAAATGCAGAAGGGGGGAAAAAACCCAAAACAACCCCCCCCAACAACTTGCATGCAAGCACCAAAGGAATAGGCAAACTGAATATGAAAAGACTTGTACTTGCCACCACCAAGATTCTTCTGAAGTTTTGAAATGTCATGTCCCTTCTGAGCCAAGTCTCGAATGCGCTGTTCTTGTTTTAATCTCTGTGCTAATTCTTGAGCTTTCTGCATTGTCTGATAAAGCTCATTTGTTTTAAGAGTCACAAGTTCCTTTAAAAAAAGTAAATACATGTGCTCACTTATTTTGAGAATTAATAGATTGTTTAACCTCCTTATAATCCTCAAGTTTACATATATTCTTATTCTGAATAAAGCCTTCTCTTTTTAAAACAAAACCTAGTTGAGTAGATGCAATATGTAACATGTAACTTTTATGATTATAAATTCAGAACCTCTGCTGTGCTAATGAAAGATTTTCAATCTTAGCATTAAAAAGCAAGCATCTATATCCTCAAAGTTATATGGATATTTATCTCCTTTCTAATAAGTTCACCTTTTCCTAAATGCTATCTGATTTCAGCCATCTATGACTTCCTGTATCACGTGGTTTAATGCAATAAAAGAAGCCTAAGTAAAAATAATTAAAAAACCCACCTACAGCATTTGCAGGTGGAAAGAAGAACAACTGATAGCACAACATGTTCTGGAGGAGCTGAGCTATCACAGAGAAAGATGACCTTCCCTATTCTTTACCAGTTGTTCTAGCACCTACTGGCAGATGCTATACATTTCCATCCAGAAAATGCAGAGAATCAGGGATCCATATTTCTGCAGGTTTTAGGTGTGTTTTTGGAATCACACTGTCTCATGACATCATGGAATTCTACTACTGTTCTAAATATGAAGCAAACAGTAATAGCTGCTACTGTGCCAAAAGGAAGAATAAAACATCAGACAAGTCTTTTAACCTTCTACAGACTCTTCTGTAACAGATAAGAATGGATATAAATGCAAAATTTGTACTTACCAAAGGTCAAAACGTTACTTTTGATTTAACTTTTATAGGAAAGGAGTATGTAAAGCTCAGCAATAGTTACAAAGCAAAAAGCTCTAAAACATGAATGACTCTTAAAATAACTTTTTCAGAATATATTCTGAAAAATCTTTAATCCAGAGTGAAAGCACATCCAGTCAGATAAAGTTCATGGTACTGAAGGATCTTAAAAGCATCAAGTTACCCAACAGCAATAACTGGATCACATACTTTGAGGTGGTTTTGGTTTTTTTTTTTTAATTTAAAATTTACATTTTAAAATGCATGTTTCTGCATTATTTAAAATTAAAATTCCATTTTTTGCCAGTTCTTATCCATTATTCTTCCTGAAAAAGCCCTTGTCCAAAATAAGAAACCTACCTTAAACTCATACGGTGTTACGAGTTTATTGACTGAGGAAACAGATTTTGGTTTCAAATGTCTGAATTTCAGGTAGTTTTAATTTTCAAAATGATGAGGCAACGCTATTTTGAAGGTGAAGAACACGAACCATTTTCCTCAAAACCCAGTACTATTACAGACTATCTGCACTAAAGAAAATGCGAAACCCCACCTCCTTTTGTTTTTGTTTCAGCATATCTTCTTCAAACTTTTTCTGCATTTGTTCTTTTTCTCGTGCTAAGCGCTGTTCTTCCTCTTGTTCTTCCCATTTTCTCTGCTCTTCCTCCAGTTGTTTTTTCTTCTGTTTTTCTTCTACCTGAGCCATTATTGCTTTCTAGTAATATCAGAAAAGGAAAATTAAAAGATCTGACATTAAAAGTATTATCAGCTATAAATTCATATAATTCAATATATGTGTATAATAATACAATTTGGACCATTAATTTAATCAAGACAATTTCTTTCAAACATTTTTGTTTCTTTTAATTTCTCACAAGAGAGGTAGCTGCCTTCCTTTTTTTTTTTTGTTTTCAAAAATGCTTTTGGTTTTCTTGTAAAGAAATGGTCTGATTTTTACCTTACATACTGAAATCTGGTATTTCCATCTAGCAGAATAACAGTTTGACCAGAACAGGCTCGTTACATTCATACTAAAACTTCTTTACACTGTGCTAGAGACATCATGCAAATATACATTCAGTTAGAGTGCCATAGGAGTAATGTAAATTACAGTAAAGTAGATAAAAATTTAAAGATTCATGGAGTAGGTACCTGTAAATATCAGTCCTCCTGATGACAGTGGAGACTGAAGAAAAGTGCACACAAACCTACTACAGCTCTTAAGACTGCACTGTATGTTTTTTGAGGTGAGAATTTAGTTACAGAAAACGCAATCATCTCTGTACAAATATTAAAATGGTAGAGTCTAACTGAATGAAATCCTGTTAAACAACTGTAAACCTGTAATCTGAAGCATAAAAGTCAAGTACCTCACTGGATTCTGCTATTAAATCTCATGCTTTATTCATGTGACAACACTACCTGTCACCCTTTCTTCTCATTAAAATAGTGTTAGTAAACCAGAAGTCTACCTGATGTTCTAACTGTTTTTGCCGCCGCCTGTCTCTCTCTTCAATCTGTGCAGGGTCCAGAAGAGCTGTCATTGAACGGAGGAAACTATGAATAAAGAAACATGTAAATGTTTTTAATCATAAGAAAATAATCTAAAGACTTTTTTAATTAGAATCAGTTAGATTTCAAGTAATATCTTCATATTGAGGTTATCGCATTGTATTAATTTACAATTACAAAATTAATTTTACTAAGGGACAAAATAAGGGTATTTGCACTAAGTTTTATTAATGAACAATGGAAGCACTTGTGTCTTTCAAAAGTGAAACAACAGGTATTTCTGAGAAAAACAAAAGCCAAATGAATAAGATCCAAAGATCAGATTTAAAGAATCTTATTCAATCTGTTTTTTAATTTCTGAGGAGGTATCAGAAATGACTGGCTGGGAAGATGATTATCCTAACAAAGCTCACCCACCTGACACTCTGAGTGTGCTCCAAAGCACTATTTTTAGCAGCTTTTTCTGCATTTCCCACCTTTGATAGCATGAGGTTGCCTACAGCTGCAGGTGAAAAAGGGTGAATAAAAGCAGTCAGCTCCTTAGGGTCAGGTGACAGGCAAAGACTTTCAGGCTGCTTTTTGTACATTCCATTTAAGGGGTGTTGTGCATTAGCATTAAGGTGGTCCTTTAAAGAATCAAAATGCATTGCCCATCTGTCATGCTCTTCAGCCTAAATAAATACGAAGCAACAAAAAATGCACTCAATTACATTGTTTCTATAAAGCATGGTTAGCAAAACAGACAATACACGTTTAGTAAAACAGGAACATTTGAAAAGCTCTGTTATGGGGCTACAATGCAGACAGTAGTTAACTCCCTAAATAGGGAAACAGAATTCTTAAAATGTAAGTCAGATCAGAAATTATACTGCTGATCCATATACTTGGTCAGCAAAAACATACTGCTGCTATATTTTGGTGGCAGGGAGGGGAGGAATTAGAAAGTGAAAAAAAAATGAAAAATAAAAAAGTAAGTTAACATGAATTCAGGCTTTTTGGTACTGCTTTTTCAATTTATATTACTATTCCATTCCATAATTTTTCCAAAAGTTCTGGGAACTCCTTGATTGAGAGGTCAGTACCCTGTCCACTCTGCCATACTCTCCTCCTTTTGCGTACATATTCTCTACTAACACAAACAGGTGGCAGCTTTTACACTGTCCTACATTTACCCCCTCCATTTTAATTCTGGATGGTAGCAGAATTAATGTGCTTTGGGCAGAGATATTAATATCTAACCTCCTATTTTCAGCTAGACACGCCCATGATAAAATAAGCCTTTCAAAATCTCTTCCACCCACAGTAGCCACCACTGCTATCCTAGCAAAGTACCTAAAACTTTTGTAGAGGTGACACACTGGGTTTAAGTCTCTCTTCTGTACCACCCAGGCTTATCTTTTTGGTTCAATGTTGGCAACTGGGACATTCCAACATATCACTAATACGAGATTTTTACCTAAGGGGCCTTTGTTTTTGCTATAGGTACTGAGAAAAGACAAACTGTCTCTCTGGAGGGACTAGAGAATGGCTGCCTGAAAACTTGCATTCTGCAAGAAAAAACTAACATAATCTAATCTAATCAGCTTTCTGGGAGTCCTTTCCTTAAACAAAAATTCCCTTGTGTCAGAAAAGTTTCACACCTATTTTAAAAGAAGCAAGAAAATCATAGTCCAAATAATAAGAATCCAAATAATTCTTCCTCCTGTTCCCTGAGTTTTGTTCCCTTTGAATAATACTCTGTGATGTAGAAGCAGATTAGAGTAGTTGGAAAATCTGCTTTATTCTTACGCAAGTCTATGGTGCAATAGGCAGAAGGGTTGAGAGCGTAACACAAGACCTGAAAAAAAGAGGTTGAAAAAACCGAGATTAAGTGCACATTAAGTTTCTTTCAAAAAAAAGGCTGGAAGTGAGATTACTGATAGGTTACTCACTGGTGACTGCAACCATCTTCCCACAGCACAGCTATCAAATTAAAAACCAAGGCAGCTAATGAAGGAACCTTTCGCAACTGTGTTCCCTTCACTATTAGAAAGCTCAATTTGCAAAGGAAATTTCATTCCTTCAACAACTCAGGAACTGAAAAGACTTGTGTTGTGTGTAGGTGTGCAACCAACCTTGGCAACAAGGAGGTTTTTTTGAGGATGTGTAGTAAAGCTCTCTTCTAATACTATAAATTATGGAATTAAAATGAAGAATTTCTATCTAGGAATTGTGTAACTGCTGTAAATGCTTCAGTTAAGAGTAAAAACTGTAGCCTTTTGATCCAGAAGGCCAAGGACTATGAACATTCATATAAACCAAGTTTTCATAACCAAGATTCTTGCACACTAATAATACAGAACATCTCACGCATGGTGAAAGATAAAATCCTGGAGTTAAAAGCTGTGTACAGTAATTTGGAAATCCGGGTTCTAGCAATAGTACAATCTCACTGCATGTTTCTTCACTTCAAAAGACAGTCAGTCTTTGGAAGAGCATGTCAGTATTAGGCTGTATAAGAATGCAGAGTACTCCACTGACCTTAAAACTACTAATATAGCAGAAATAGTAAAGCATAAAGGAAAGAAGTCATCTTCTATATGAAGAACCTCCAGGGGTAAAATATACATTGACCAAATTGGCCAACAGTGACAGTATTAAAAGTCCCTTCAGGTATTCCACCTGCAAAGCAATGGTATTGGCCATAGTTTCCTTCTAAACCCAGCACAAGAGATCTACATTCAACAGTCTGGAAAAAACAAAGGGTAAAAAAGGTAAGGCTGTTTCTTCAATACTTTTTGGAGTGCAAGTGTTTAAAAAAATTTCGTAAGAGTGTACATGCATGCATATATGCATATATGTATATCATACATATATGTGTATCAAAAGAATATTTCTAGAAACAGGATTTGAACACCACTGTGACACACTGTAGTTGTCTATAACCTTCCTTCTCTTTTTCTCATCTCCTTCCGTAGTCTACAGAAAATGACTTTCCACAAAGCATCTGGCCAGTGTCCGTACACCACCTTCCAAACCCTAGTGCTTATTAAAGCACTAAACAGTGGGGGGCAAAAAAAGTATAGTAATATCACTGTTTTCATCTCTGCAGCAAGCACTCTTACCACATCACATCAGACACACGGTAGCCTGTTCTTTGCCACCAAAATCCTGGAACAGCTACTGGCCTAATGTTCAATTCGACTGTCCTATGGACTTATGGTGAAAACCTGGACGTGCTGCAGGTAATTACATCTTTGTTGCTACTTCATTAGATCTATGATTTCATCTTTTATTTTTTAGAACAAAAATGGAGAGAAAAGCTTCTCTTATTCCAAAGAGTCCCTCTAAACAACAGATACCTTTGATAAATTAAGTTTTTCTTCTATTTTTTGTAGCTTAGCTTCTTCCTTCTGTTTGTCCAGCTCTTCAAGCCACTTCTTCTGTTGCTCATGCTTCAAAGCACTAAAAGGTCGTTCCTGTGGCACAGCTTCCTGAAATAAGATAAGTGCTAGTCTCTTCCTTGTACAAAACATTCAGTACCTTGCCTAGCCACATAGTAAAGACTTGGCAGAAAACTTAGCCTTCAGTTGCTAGGCTTAACTGGGCTGTTCTCTTGTGCAAAAAAATGAAAGTAAGTTTGTAACTGTAGCAAGTCTCTGACGGCTCCATAAAAATTTTTAAATTGTTAGAAAGATGCTAAATAAGCCAGTCTTTGAGTACAATTTTAACTTGAACCATCAGCCTCTCACTCCAAAGAAACTTACTTATATGTATCATGAATAAAAATCCTTTCCTTCTTCCTATGGTTCACTGCTCAGTCTGTATTCCAGGTAGATTCAGCATCATGATCTAATTAGTAGTCATCTGTCCTCAAGTAATTTCTAGATACCATCTTCTGTTTCTGCTTCTTAATGGATATCTGTATTATTTAACAAACTCAGAATTGAGAACTTCCAATGCTATCTGACAAAAACCACTCTTCAATCGCTGCCTACTAGCCCTAACTCCCAAACTACTTCTTGAACCTTCTGCAACCAATATATGTTTTTAAAGTCTTCTATTTCTGATAGGTTGCCACTTCTCTATTTCTTTAACTCATACTTAAAAGCTAAATAACACTTCAGCTCACACCTCTAGTACTGTTCCTCACATCAGCCTTAAAAATGCTCAGTCTTCAAAGCATCAGTATTTTGATAAACATTCATTCAGACACAATTCTCTAGATGGAGCAAAAAGATCTACTGAATTCTTCTGGCTTAATAGAACTACTGAAGATATACCTCCATTGTCAATAAATAAGTAAATAAAAAACTGCATGCAGTTTAAAATCTTACCCCTAAAACAAATGCTGTGCAATTGACAGCTGGTAAGTCAGAACCGAAATTGGAAGACTGTCCAGCTGGAGCACTTGAAACATTCAGTGGAACTTCATTAGCCTTTGTGGTTAAAGCAGTTGTACAGACACAGTTTTCCTCAGTGACAATAATTGAGCCAGCTGGAAACACTGTCTGCAAATAAAGTGACCACTGTTGTTTAAGACCGGATTTATTTAGCTCAGCTGTTTTGTTTGTATTAAATAGCCCTTATAAAATAAACAAGGAAATTATACTTATAGAAGCTGCTATACATGAAAAGTTCAGCCAAAACCTGTAACTAAGCATTTCATATTCCATATTTCTTAATTATGTAGATTGAAACAAATTCTTATGGGGCAGAGTGGTAACTTTTCTAGGAATGCTGAATATGCCACAAAAAAAGCAAATTACAACCCTGTTTAACAGCAATCAATTTCATGGGAGCAGCAGTCTTATCAAAGTATAATATATTTATCTGACACAGCATTTTCAGAGTGACAGCTGACTTTTTAAAAAGGTTAGAATAAAAGTCAAATAGCTATCCTTATTACCCAAGCAATCAAATATATGTGAGAGCTCATAAACTATATAAGTAATTATATAACCAGGAATTACATTTGAGACTATTCCTCAAAACAAAACTGGGAAAGATTTATACTTTTCATTAGGAATCAACATGGAAGGACAGGAATGGGTTGTTCATGCTACAAAGATCTTAATTTATGAAGCTACAAATAGAAGCAATAAGTAAGCATGAAACAGGGAGTTGCAGCAATTCATGCTGTGAAAGAGCTTACTGAGACTGGATTCTACTGAATTCATACAGAAAAGAAAATCTTGTATGAAGTTGAGCAAAAGTTGAGCAGTTCTGCAACAGTGCTATGGAAACTGTGTGCTCTTTTTTTGTTTACTGATAGCCTTACCTTATCTGGGTCAGCTGTTTCCACTTTCTCTTTATGGGCTTTATTATTGCCAGGTTTTGCCCAGAAGGAACCCACATCTCCTTCCGAAGTTTCTTTCAGTTTCTTCTTCAGTGCTACCTGTTCATCTTAAAAAAACCAAACTCTAGTAATTCCTACTACAGATGTGTAGCAGTTTTTTTTTAAAAAAAAAGAAAAAAGCTGCAATGCATGTCTACCCTGTAATTTGATTGTAAAATGGACTACAAGAGTAAGTCACCATTGTCTGACCAATTGGTCTAAACATGACTTTGCTCTTAAGAGGATGGTGGATGAGTTTCTGCCCAGAGATGTACAGGTAATTGGGGAATCTCTCTGAGAAGACTACAAAACATTGAAGGCTTAACAATGTCCCAGGGCAAGAGGGAAAACTAACTGAAATAACTATGTATATAAATTCTCTCAATTTTATTATACCAGTCTTGGACTACTGTAATACTATTAAAACCAATGGAACTAAACATGGAAGCTACTGACAATGCAAAATCAAACTCTGAAACCAGATGGTCTCACCCAAGTTGAAAACAAAACACAACACCCCTGCATGGGAATCATAAAAAGCTTAATTTGTCAGAGAGAATTTACTACTATGTTAAACATTTTGGTGATGGGGCAAGACTGCCAACTGTTTCAAGCTCAAATTGTAATTTGATATATTCGGTCATGCTTGTAGATTAGGGTGGCGCTTTTCCCATTAAAAAACAAATTAATTTGTAATGGCTATCAACTACTGGCAGAATGTGACAAAATCGGTGGCAAGTAACTCTTACAATATGAAGCATAACTGAATATGTTTATTTGTGATAATATTTATTTGGCTATGAAGCATTTTTGCAAGAATTTATAAATAATCTTAGCAGAAAATTTTGAAATTCAAGAATCTTAATCTGTCTTGGGGACTAAGAAAACTATGTACTTTCCAATTTGTAGCAACTGCACTGATGTAAGTAAATTTAAAAGAGCATAAGGAACACAAAGTTTCTTGGCATCCTGAGAGTAATAAATTGATCAAAAATATATTCTGTATATCATAAGTACCTAATTCCTTCTTCCATTGGGTCTTTCTAAATTCTAGTAAGGCTTTCTCCCCTTCTCTTTCACCCAAGGTACTAAACATGTCAGCAGGTTTCCATGAATCCTTTCTAGAGAAAAGGAGGGGGAAAAAAATAATTTTACCTACAAAAATAATCTGTTAATTTTAAAGGTAACTTTTAAATTAATATTTATAAAGATTCTTACTGTGTGTGATGAAGAATTACAGTACAAATCTTAATTGGAGATACAATTTTTGTAGACAATAACACAGATCTACGTACGTAACTTTCTGTCCTGGTTGCGAATATGCTTCTTGTTTCCTGCTTGGATCAGAGTTAGCTTCATCTGGAACAGATGAAACTTCAGAAGCTTTCTGGAGAAACACTATAATGTTTTCCTCTAATGCCTCAGTAGTAGCTGTGGTAGAATATAATATATAAAAACATATATAAAGATATATGAGACCACTAAACTTTCTTCAGCATTGACTATTTTAAGAACAGCAGAAATCTGCATATTCCCCACTACTTAACAAAACTGTTTTCAGCCCTGCTTGTACGGTTAAGGCACTAAGTTACAACATCACAGGGTATTTTTAGAATGCTAGACTTACAGTAAACACTATTCTTGGCTAAGAGCTCAGACTTTGGGACTCTAATTAATTAATTGCAGCGTGTCTTGTTCTTGGCTGAAGAGCTGACCACCTCCATAGGTCCACAAACAGGAGTAAGGATGTAATACAAGAAGATACGCAATAGTTCTTATGCTTCTGAGTAGAAGAATTGAAAAAAAAAATACTATTCAACAGTAATATTACAGTTAGGCAAAAAGATACATGTACATCTTCAGGCCAGAGGAAAACGGCACTACTGCTCTTGAGACACATAGCAAGACTTGAACTCTTCACAAAACCAGAAAGGCCTATCTCTTTGAGATACTGTTTTTTTTTTTTTCCAAACTCCGAATGGTAATGGTACAATACAGTTCTATTTTTATTGCCCCCGTGTAAAATGGTTCCTTTTTTGCATGAAATATTGAAGAACAAATCGGCAAGCAATTCTGTCAAAGTTTTTACTGTTAGAATTATCAATGCTTGGTTCCCAACAGTAACGGGCAATTTCACATCCGTAATAGCAGACAGTATTTTGTATGAGACCATTAAACATAACAGTAACATCTCTGCAACCTGCAAATAAACTTAAATTAGGAACTCAGATTAAGATCTCACATTTTGCTCTGTTTCCATGAAACTAACTTATTCAATGATCAGTATCTTACCCATTTCCTCTTGCTTTTCATTATGAGTCTCAGAGATGCTTCTAGTTTCTTCTTTTACAGTCACCAAAATCTGTTGAAGCTGTTCTTGTGTTAAACACACCAAACTTCTTAGGTCTTCAGCTGATACAGGTGGGGTTTGAGGTTTCTGTTTACTTTTTTTAACATTAGGATTCTCTGAATCAAGGTATCTGTTTGTGCTATCTCTTTGGAAAATCAGAGAGTGATCTCTAGTTGCCCCTTCATTTAAGGAGTGTTTAGTAACTTCCAGTTTTTCACCTTTTGTCATTGATAAGCTTGATTCACTCCTTGGTTTTGTTAAGTTTTCTTGCTTGATACAAGCATTTTGTGTTGACCTCGGAACATGTCCAGTATACCTTATTTTCAATGCCTGTTTAGCTGCTCTGGCTTTATTACCCATCTGTTAAACCAATAAGATTTCATCATATATTAAATAAGGAAATAAATTTGCATAGGTAACAAACAAAAACAAGATTGAAGCAACAAGTAAAGTAAGTGTCTTTTTTTTTTTCTCTGTTACATCAATAGTTATACTAACTCAAGTATAAACTCATGAAATACCTTCATGAGTACTGGCAATACCTTGGAAGAGAATACAGCACCTTAAGGTCCCTGAAAGTTCTGATTTAGATGATTCCCTGTGCTGCCATAACAACTTGGGAAAGTAAACTAAAGCATTTTGCGAAGGTAAAAGTAATTACAAAACTTTTAATTCTTCCTTTTTTAACAGGTATTGTGAACCTGAGAAATACACATTTATCTTTCATAAACATAACTGATTACAAGCATTTAGAAAGTTCAAATATGTTCTCAAATTTCTGTTAAATTAACTAGTTAATTTGTGTGCTCTAACAAAAAAGTCATTTTTCCACTTACCTTCATTGCAGGCTTTGATTTATCTTTTGGGAAACAAATGAAAACATATAAGAGAAGTATTTAATAACAAATTCCTCCTGAAAAACAATCTTGAGAAATTAATAAACTGTTACATTCATCTAATTTTTGTAAGGCGGGGGGGGAAGTACTTTCCCCATAACATCTGCCCCAATTATATTATTTTACTTTTTTTTTAAAAAATTTCAGTACACACACTTCAAAAGTATGTTGGAAAAAAATTAGATATATTTCAGTAACTATTTCCAATTTTATATAGCTCTAACAAAATTATTATGCGAATTTAATCCTCCCTTGCTATTCATTCTGTTTCTCAGAGAGCCCTGTGGTAATGGCTTATTTTTCATTGTTTGCTTTTTGTAATCTTTTCAGTTTGCTTTGTGTGTAGCATCCTCCCAGGATAGTCCCTGCATCCAGCCCCACACCTTAGTACATGATATTATGTCTCCACCACTGACAGCCTAAAGAAGCAATACTTGCATAATCACACCATCCATTATTGTGCCCCTTACCTATGCCCTGAAATACTCTTCAGTCTTTTAACCCAAATCCTAGAAGGATACACAGAGATGTAGTGGTCTCAAAAATAATATTAAGTACTATGCTTTAGAGCATACTTATTAATAAAAATATAGTATTGATTAATAGAGGGAATGTGGTACCCAACACAAGAAATTCTGTGCTAATGGAAAAAGGGGAGAAAATAGTAGGGATGATATTTTAGTGGAACATGTCTGTTGGAAACAAGGCTTCTTCAGCTGCATTACACAATTATTGCTCTGGCAGTATGCACTGGTAGCATCTATATAGATATTTTTTTTTTTTTTGCATTATCAATTAAAGACATTGGGGAACACTGTTCTTAAAAGTCTGCAAAACTACACTATTAATAGTTTCCAAACTAGCTGAACATTTAAAAACTTGGGAGTATGCTAAATTGTTGTCTTGTAAAGACAGGCATTAAATCCTGAACCATCTTGATAAAGTTTCAGTATTAAGGGTGTTCTATGGCCATCTTTATCACTGGGTTCTCAAGCATTCAAAACTCATCTGAGCAGGTAAAAGTCACTTTTTGACTTCTTGGTGGCTATTCTGGGATTCTATGTGCCTTGGAAACACAACTTCTCTGTTGAAAGGAGAAAGAAACATAAATAGGATCTTTGCCATCATCGTGGGGAGATCCGTAACGGGGAACTCCGAAGTGCTGCTTATGGGTTATTTTCTTTTTTTTTTTTTT
>VZTL01027098.1:296-15635 GCA_013400535.1 Scopus umbretta | reverse complement strand
CAGCTCCCTCAGTTGCCTAACTTCAGTAGTTTCTGTCAGCCTAACTTTTCCTGCTTGGCACCCAAAACAGTAATTTATTTTAAATGAGCCTTGAAAGCCTTGACTTTCTCCCAGCTCTTAGTCATTTAATCATGTGAATTAAAAAAAAAAAATATAAAAAACAATCTGTATCTACTTCAATTTTTCTCTTTCCAAAATATCACAGTCACACTCACAAAGCTAAGGTCATAAAGGAATTCCTACACTCCCAGGTAGGATGACAGCTCATATTTCATGGGAGATGCATGCAACACCAGTCTCCAGCCTATAACAAACAGACCACAAAGGCTGCTGGGGGAAGGAAAGATGGAAATCATGTGGCTCTTCCCTACATGTTCTGTATATCCCCTAACCACATTCTGCTCACATGTATTTCATGGCTGTTGTTGCAGCAACTCTTAAAGTGGTCCACTGACAGCTTATCTTTCAGATTTCAGTGTCGTTCCATTTCTTCCCTGGAGAGCAGAGGCTCTGTCTCAGATGGAGTCTCCCTTAGTCCCTTTCCCGTTGTTCCACTGCCCAAAGGGATGTACCCTGGAAGCATCTCAGATCTCTGTAAAGAGAAGAAACTGGAATAATAAATTTTAAGTTAGAATATTCACCATAGCTTCAACAGAAACAGCATTTTCAGTCCTAGTTTCCAAACAATTTTTCACTGTGTCACTGTTTGGTTCCCAGACATGGCCAGATCTAGCTTATTTCTGAGGATGTAAGAGTGCAGCAGAATGGGGATGAGCATCCTTGAGGTCTCTTTTGCTTCCCTTTCTGACCAAGGAAGCTCAGGTGATTGTAATTGTCCTGGTAACATGGCAAATAAGGCTCACCATAGAGGAAATGGCCTACCTTGTAGGTAGTCCAATCCCAATAAAAAAGAAAGAAACTGGGTCCATTACTTACTGTTGCAGAAGATGCTGTCACTCAAGCTGCTGCATAAGTGCTCTGCAGCCCTGCCACATTCTGGCTAACATCCCACAGCTCAGAAGTAAGGAGATTGCTCACCAGTGTGCCGCTGACGGTTAGGTTGGGTTATATCCCTTCTACCCTTCTTGGAGGGTGAGAAGAGTGAGCAAGGCTGTCTGGAGACTGCACAGGCTCAGGAAATGTGGCCATCAAGGCAAGAACCCTACAGCACCAACCAAGACAACTCACTAAAGAACCTTAATAAGATAACCCTCAACGTTAGAGTAAAAATTTGTCTGGGCCTTTCTTTTCCCTCTGCAGTAGAAAGGGGGAGCTTTTTGTCTTGATCTTTAAGAAAAGGAAACTTACTCCTATACTACTTTTTTCCTCCATATCAGATGAATATTCATTTCCTAAGAAAAGTTTAAGACTTTGTTATTTTATAAAGACTGATAAATATTATTAAACTCATCTCAGAGAGTTTGGGAAGTTCCCATCTACTAGCTGATATTAAGTGTTTCTTCATCACTAATCCAGAGACACAACTGGAGCATTTGATAGTTTTAACTTGCAAGTAATTCTAGCAGAACATGAAGTGTGAATATAATTACAGTCTCAGAATATTACTATTTCTATTGTACTGGAACTCTGTTCCACACACCTTTTTCAGATAAGATAGACGTGTTTGATGTGAATACAACTTCAATTAACATTGCTGGCAGATAATGGAAGACATTGATTAGAAAATCCTTATCAAAGTAAAAGTGCTTGAGAACTAAAGAAACAACCTGCCTGTCAGACCTCACTATACTTTCAGCAATGTCCATAATCTAAATGGGACATCATAAAAGTCCAGGTGATGGTAGCAATTCTTCATGTGTACAGATATGTATGTACAAATATATACCTGTACATATGTAGATACATAAATAAAAAAAAAATAACCATGCTTTTTTTAATATGGTATATAAAGATGCAGGGTCTGGTAGCTAAAAGTCTTTTTTTTTTTTACCTCCCCTAAAATTTGTGCATCCAATAGGAATGGGAATTACTGTCATCAATTATTAAAGCTGTAATCAATAGCATATCTGTAAATTTATAATCTCCTCAATGCACAGGCTTTCTTCTTCCACATCTAGGCAACATCCAGTATGTGTCAGATGCTAACCCATTAGAAAAAATACTGAAGTTTTGTTTCCTGGTGACAGAAGTTTCCTGATGCTGAGAAAAAACAATGTGAATTAAATTGTGTATTTGCATTAATTCTTGCTAGGTGAGGGTTGACATAAGTGTAGTAAGCACATTTGACTCTGACCATGAACGTGTGTGAAGTGTTGCAGCCTTTCTTAGATGGCAAAAAATTCCCAGTGAAAGCTGGATTCCTTCGTTCTTCTGGCAGACATTAAGGCTGACTGCCATGTAAAAATAGCAGTAGCAGTATAACCTATCTATTACAGTGTAACTATCACCTTTGGTGACTTTGGAAGTCTTGTTATGAAATGAGTGTATATATAATTATAGCAGATGCTAAGTTACAGACTGAGAGACTTTTTTTAGCCAATTAAAGTTTCTGGAAAGAGGAGTAGAAGAACAAAGCATGCAAATACATTTCCCAACGAATCTGGAGTCAGATTAACTTTAAAAGAAAATACAAGTGGGTCCTTTGTGAATATAATCTAAGTCACATGGACTTCATTACTTGAGTGTCTTCAACACCTTCATCCTCAGAACCGCCATTAGGTGAGACGCTACAGCCAGACATCTAAACAGACAACTGCATGCTAACACAGTCTCCATAACATGAAAACCAATAAACAAATTCCTTTCTCCTTACCCTTTTCCTCATGCGCTCTATGTTCCCGGGTCACATCCTCAAGGCAAAGTACTCTGATTTCCTCTAACAAAACAGAGAAAGTTTTTCAATCTCTTCTTTTTGGTGTGTTGCTCTCTGAAAATGTGCTATTGATCTCTATTGAAGAAAAAGAACAGAGCAGATGGACAGCTACTCTGATCTAGTGCAGTACTTACATGCCACTACAGTAGTCTATCGGGAGCTTACAGAAGATATTGTATTCAAAGAGTTAGTGATCTTGCGAAGCCCTGCCTGCTCTAGTGGGTCTTGTACTTAGGGCCTGAACAGCCCATTTGTTAATATGAGTATCTGCTCTAAGGAAATCTGCGAGAGTGCCCCATGCTGGCATGTTCTGAGCACCGGTGGATGTTATGACATTAGGAGAAGATACATGATTCTGTTTATTACATGAAATAAAAGGCATCATGGCATGGGAGGCAGGAGGAACCTCTCCACCAACAGGATCTGTGCAGCATGCCATGGGAAAATCCTTCAATGGTCCATTCAATGCTGCGCGAAAGCAGGGTTCTCAGCATGTTAAAATACTTAAATTTGTTCACTATCTATATTCTTCTTTTTATTCTTTGTTCACTATCTATATTCCTCTTTTTATCCTATCCTATTAAAACAGCTATTTTATTAAGCCATTTGTTGTTGGACCTTTCTTATTGGAATCCAGAAAGAACCCTGCACCATTTTTTTCTCACCACCCTGTCCGGTGCAAAACAAGTGGTAAAGGGGAAAAAGGGTATTTGCAGTTCTCAGAATTACCTATGGGGCTGTTTGTTGCACAAAATGATCTTGAGTGTGAACTGTTGTGGAATGATTTCATTTACAAATCTTGAAGCTCTGTCATGTGCTTTGTCTGCATGTTGGAAGAACAGACTGAAGTGGTTTATTGAGTGCTAAAGTGTAGACCAGCTTTCTGGTAGCAACAAGACTCCTCTATGCAGTATAGCATTTAAAGGTCTTCAGTAAAAACAGCGAAGGCATGCAGCAAAGCCACCACAGATATTTACAGGTAAGTGGTAAACTCTGTTTGTGTTCATCACTCCCACAGATCTAAGCACTTGAGGCTGTAATTTCATGTGTTCTCAATTTAGGGCAGCAAAAGAGAAACTCCAGCTTCTGCTTCCCCAACCTCTCTGTGTCTCTTTGCTGCATACCCTCCTCTCAGCTGACCTTTTTCTGTGGATCTGTTCTGCAAGTTAGATCTGTGATCTGATTGTGAAGTAATACATTTCTTCTTGCAGGAGCAGCTCCATGGAAGCAGTAGGAGTGGAGTCCTGCAGTCACATGGCTACTGGCTCCATGGAATCAGAGGTACCTGGGCAGTGGTTAGGGCCTGCTTCCAGGGACCTGTATATGCATTTTTCTCTTGGTATTCATGCTTTAGAAAGCTCAGAGTTATCTAATCAAAAATTGAGTGCTGCATCATATCCACCTGATCGTTCAAATCCATCTGGACATGGACACAAATTGTGACAAGGTCCAAGGACCCCTGGGTGCTACAAAGCTTCTTGGTGAAGTTGTCTCCAGCCCATCATGATCTTCCTTTTACTGCAGGTAAATACTGCATTAGTACTGGAGCCAGAGACTAACCTAACACCTCCCACTAAGGAGTGTCTTCAGAGGTCAGGAAGATATCCATATCAACCCTTGCTGGATTATGGGTCAGGCAACACGTGCAGTGTTGGCTACAATTAGCTTTATTGGGTCAACTGTACCTCATAATCAAATTTTGTGGCTTTTACCTGGAAATAAGGCCCACTCCTTTGTAAACCATCTCCTCTGGGGACTTCTGATGTTTGCAGACCTCTATGCTGCTGCTCATAAAATTGGAGAGGGGAACTATAAAATACTGGAAAGAGAAGAGAAAGAAGGAAACAGACTGTCTTTGGCTTTCTAAAAGGCAACACATTATTAGTAGCCTGTGTTGAGGAGCAAGCTGGTAAAGAAACTCCGTCTACTTCACATGACTCCTTGGGAGGTGGAAAAGTCTGGCAGTTGCATTTTCGTGTAATCTGCAGCTCCTTCACCCTCTGCTGCTCCCCAGCCAGGGATGGGAGGTGGCCAATGTCTTATGCCTCCAGAGATATGATGAGCATGATAGTTTTCCCGCGCTCCATCCATGCACCATGTGCATTTGCTGCTGTCTGAGATATAGCCGTATCATCTCTTCTGAGATCCTCCTTGCTGGCAAAAGGTAAAGAGACTAGTGGAACCCAAATCCTTGGGAAACTACAAGAGAGGCTGCTGCAGTAGGTACCCCTACCTAATCTAGCAAACTGTCCCATTTCTGCCTTGCCACTGTATCTGACAGGAGAAACAGGAGAAACAGCCTCTATCTCGTGGCCTGTCCTGAAGACATTGAAGTGTCTCTCCTCTCTTGATAGCATGACATCTGTTTCCTGACCCCACAAAATCCCATTCCTTAACCTGCCTTGTAAGTGGACTCTGCTGTGATTGAGGAACTTGCCAAGAAGTGGTCAGAACTGCAGCTGGATATTTCCTACATCTGAATGGTCTCAGGCAAACAAGGATATTTTTTATGGGCTGTCCAGCACCCAGGTTCTGGGTATCTCAGGACCAGGACATTTCAGAAAGTATTAAGGATCATGCATTGTTTACTGTGGTGCTTCAGTTGTCTGTGAGCAAGCCAGATACAATTGCACCCATACTGTCTGTAAGGATAGGAACCAAGAGTTTTCAAGCTTTTCTCCTGCATCCAAGCTTCTTCACCCAAAAGGGACAACAGGAAAGCAGCAGACAGTGCCTACATATTTACCTGCATATAAGCAATGTGGACAATCAGCAGAGAAGGATCCCTGTACCAAACTGTGAGCACTTCAAGATGAGAGTATACACACTTCTATTGGGTTTTTTCTTGCTGAGAATGAATTGATTTGCAGCTTCCCACTAACAATAAGTAATGTTTGATTCTAAAGATATATTGTAGAACTTTTTCTGCTTGAGCAGTTTGACAACTTGTGAAGTAGAAGCTGAGCTAATGACCCAAAACGAGAATACCCAAAAAGAAGCCAGTTTTAGGTCAGCTAGTACATTTACGTTGCGTATAGACCCAGCACTGAACTATTTTACTGTGCTGACTCAGGAGGGAGTGGCAAAGTTCAGGCCCATGTTAGCAGGGTTTCTAATGCTCAATTTTAGGTTTTTAATATGATGTAAGACATTTTGGGAGTTTAATCTATTTAGAGATGGAAATTGCCTGAGGGAACAAAGGAGAATAAAAGACAGGGAAGAGAAGAAGCTTTATTTACTAAGGGGAAGACACAATGGATTTAAAGGAGGGTATAAAACTCAAATGTATACAGACATGTAAATCCAGATGTTGGAAACCTTTTAAAACCCGTGGCCAAGCACACATGCTTTTGCTACTAGGTTATAGTTCAGCACCTGAAAAAAATGGTCATGTGAGGTGACCTAGGATTGCAAGACATAGATAGTTTACTAAAGGAGGGTTCTTTTGGCTTGGTCTGAAATGCAGAGTGATGAATTTCTAAACATACATGTCACATATGTATTCACTGTAACTCAGAATGTCAGGGATAAACCCTCCCCTGTGCTTCAACAGTCCTTTCCAGATGAATAAATAGCGTCCTTCTTGATTAATCTACCCAGATGGCACATTTGTCCCTTAGCATTTTTAATATATGGCCATATATGGGCCACATGCTTGGGAAATCTGTGTTGACTAGAAGGAGATGGGTGGAAAAGGAGATTTGGATTCTAAGAACATGTGTTGTTGCTGCAGGATAGACACAAGCTTTCTTGTAGAGGGTGGCCTGTTGAATCTGCAAGCTCTGCAACTACTTTTATTCACTGCAGGTTTAGAAGGCAGTGCAATCACACTAGTGTTCCCTACCCTCCACTGTCACTCCGTGGGCAGCAGAGGGAGAAGACCTGCAGTGCAATTCCAGCCACCATTAGCTGAGGGATCACGGCAGCCAGGATACCACAATGGGGTCACTCACAGATTCAAGAACTTCTATCTTAGGTCAGTAGCATGAAGGGTAAAAATGGCTCCAAACCTCATCTTCTGTTCCTGGTAATGGCCTATATCCATATGACCTGATGATATGGATACTGAATGAACAAGGCGAGAGTCATCCATGCATGCAACATGCCAGGGAGGGAGATGCAGAGGTATGTGGGTATCTGATCAGCCTGAGCTGCCCTCTAGAGACATGGACACCAGCGGTCAAATCAAATTATTTGGTATGCTGCTTCTACTGTAGTCAGAAAACCAAGATGAGATGTGCACTCAAGCCACTGGTAGACACATGCTCTGAAATCAGTGTCAGTGCAACAACACCCATCTGGAATTTAAACCTGCAATCGTCCAAATTTCAGGGCCACACCTATGCACAGGTGCGGGTTTTTTTTTTTCTTTTGGTTTCTCAAATGCAGGCTTTGTAGATGTTCACTGAAAATCCTCCAGATCCCTGACTTCATATAAGAAGATGACAGGAGATTGTTTTCCACTCACCTATATCACCACACTCAGCACAGAGCCATTTCTCACACCTCGTGCATATAACATCAAGAACACCATGCTCCACTAGCAACAGGGAAGTTTGCTGTTCCTGTTCCATTCTAATACACTGAATATTACTATAGAGGTTGACTAGCAATGCACACGGTCACTCCCAAACTGATGACATGAAGAATGCAGAAAGAATTTTATAATTTCTTCTGTACCTATCTGGCAAAGAGCAGTTAGCTCTTCACCATTTCTGAGCCACTAAATAGAAAGATGAAGATGGAGCATGATAAAGATTGCATTTTTTTGGCACCATGATCCTGGAACACATTACTGTTAGAGAATTAGACAATAAGCCTCCTCACTGCAGGTACCCCAGCTTTATAGCCACCTGGATTGTTTGTTAAGCATCCAGAGCACTATTCATGCTTCAAGAACAAATTAATTATCATGAATCAATTAAGAGTACCCTATCCACACTAATGGTTAGACTGGTTCATCAAGCAGACCTATCCAGAAATTCTTTATGAATAATACTCTTCCTGGATTTAGTGCAATATTAGTTTACGAGCTTTTAATCTTGATTTCCTTTCTCAGTTTATTTTTAAGATAGAATTTTAGCATGGACAAATAGGCATTTAAGCTCTGGCTGGTTTGTGAGAGGTTAACTGTTTATTTTCATTTTTTCTGTACCTATGTTACAAGTTTGGTCAGTTGAATTACCTGATGATGTTTGTGTTCCTGACTTGATTGCTTCTTTTTAAAGCTGAACATTAATGATAAATAGAACATAATAAAGAAACACCTTTCAATTTGCATTTTTGGTGGAGGAATTATGTTTTCCAGGATTTGTGAAACCAATGTTTGGAAATACTTTTTTGAACTTCCTGCAGCCCTCAAGATCTTGGGACTAAATTAAAATCAGTGTGACCTGAAAGTAAATAAACTTTATACTTTCTATTCAAGTTATATATGTGTGGAACAGTTTTTTGTTTTGATAGAGTTGATTGAACAAATCATCAGTGGCTGAAATCACTCAGAGGTACCTGATTAGAGAGCTGAACAAGTCAATCTTAGGAGTGCAACACAAATAAATGTGTGTGCCATATTTCATTCTCTCCCCAAAGAAACACAAAACACTTTAGAATAGAATAGAATAGAATAGAATAGAATAGAATCATTAAGGTTAAAAAAGACCTCTGAGAACACCTACTCCAACCGTCAACCCAACACAACCATGACTAGTAAACCATGTCCCAACGAGCTACATCTGCATGTTTTTTGAACACCTCCAGGGATGGGGACTCCACCACCTCCCTGGGCAGCCTCTTCCAATGCCTCACCACTCTTTCAGTAAAGAAATGTTTCCTAATATCCAATTGAAACCTCCTCTGGCACAACTTAAGGCCATTTCCTCTCATCCTATCACTAGTTACTTGGGAGAAGAGACCAATACCCACCTCACTACATCCTCCTTTCAGGAAGTTGAGGAGAGCGATAAGGTCTCCCCTGAGCCTCCTCTTCTCCAGGCTAAACAACCCCAGTTCCCTCAGCTGCTCCTCATAAGACTTGTTCTCCAGGCCCTTCACCAGCTTTGTTGCCCTTCTCTGGACATGCTCCAGCACCTCAATGTCCTTCTTGTAGTGAGGGGCCCAAAACGGAACACAGTATTCAAGGTGTGGCCTCACCAGTGCCGAGTACAGGGGTACCATCACTTCCCTACTCCTGCTAGCCACACTATTCCTGATACAGGCCAGGATGCCGTTGGCCTTCTTGGCCACCTGGGCACACTGCTGGCTCGTATTCAGCCGGCCGTCAATCAGCACCCCCAGGTCCTTTTCTGCCAGGCAGCTTTCCAGCCACTCTTCCCCAAACCTGTAGCATTGCATGGGGTTGTGGTGACCAAAGTGCAGGACCCGGCACTTGGCCTTGTTAAACCTCATACAGTTGACCTTGGCCTATCAATCCAGCCTGTCCAGACCCCTCTGCAGAGCCTTCCTACCGTTGAGCAGATTGACTCTCCCACCCACCTTGGTGTCATCTGCAAACTTACTGAGGGCACACTCGATCCCCTCATCCAGATCATTGATAGAGACATTAAACAAGACTGGCCCAAAACCTGAGCTCTGGGGAACACCACCTGTCACCGGCCGCCAACTGGACTGAACTCCATTCACCACCACTCTCTGGGCATGACCAGCCAGCCAGGTTTTAACCCAGTGAAGAGTACACCTGCCTAAGCCATGAGCTGCCAGCTTCTCCAGAAGAATGCTGTGGGAGACAGTCTCAAAGGTTTCACTAGTGTCCAGGTAGATAACATCTACAGCCTTTCCCTTGTCCACTAGGCAGGTCACCTTGTCATAGAAGGAGATCAGGTTGGTCAAGCAGGACCTGCCTTTCATGAACCCATGCCAGCTGGGCCTGATCCCCTGGTTGTTGTGAACGTGCTTGTTGAGCGTACCCAAGATGAACTGTTCCATAATCTTCCCCAGCACTGAGGTTAGACTGACAGGCCTGTAGTTCCCCAGATCCTCCTTCTGGCCCTTCTTGTAGATAGGCATCAGGTTGGCCAGCCTCCAGTCATCTGGGACCTCCCCTGTTAACCAGGACTGCTAATAAATGATGGAGAGTGGCTTGGCAAGTGCCTCCCCTGGTTGATTTGCTCTCTATTTTAACAGCTATACCTGCTATTCAATTGCTAGCTTGAGTCAGTGAGTGGAACCAGGCAAAAAGCAGCAGGACTTCTGCAATTAACTCACTTTAAAATTATGTCTTCATAAAGCAACAATCCCTCATGAAGGATTTAGTTGGGGGTGTGATGTTTCTTTTATTTTCTCTGGAAGAGAATATTCTGGAGAGCGTTTGTTGAATTAGAAGGCTAGATTCAGCAGGATCTGCAGAGACATTAAAGGTCCTTAATCACAATGTAAGTCTTTTTTCTCCTGGTTATAAGAATTGTATTTCCAACAGAAATGAGAAAACTGGTCTCCACAAAAGGATGTTTAGAACTGAGGCTGCTTTTTTTCTGAGAAGAGGTAGGCAACAAGGAGTAAACAGAATGTACTTCTATGCAATTGGCTGATGACAGTATTATATAGCTCAAGATGGAGTTGGTACATCTTTGCTTGAGAAGCCCATTCTGATGAAGCATTTTTGCATTCCCCATGAGGATACACCACATGCATTGCATCTCTAGAGGACAGAACAGCTTCTAATCATGAGAAAATCTGCCAGCAGGATACTAGTCTAAGAATTTACCCAGAAAACAAAGTATCATATGAACCCACTTCAGAATATGTGGACATACTGATTTAATTATCACAGCCCTTTGCCTTCCTTCTATGCAACCCAAAAGCCATGAGGGTAGCAATCTTTCCAGAGCATGCTAGCAAGACAGAGACATGAAGGGCGTCTTCAGCAAAAAGGTCTGCTTCCTCCTACCAGTAAAGTCTCCTATTAGAGAATGGTGACAAACAAACAGGTTTAGAAACTAGTTGTTTACTTCCCCAAAGCCTAAAAAAAACATTAAATCCAGCAACTGTGACTTTGTCACAGTCTTCAATGCATTTGTGACAGCTGGTGATGGATTCACTTTGAAAATCACATTTTGAAAGGACACAACTTTGCAGGCTTCGTTTAAACCTCTGATCCAAAGGGTCTGTCATAAAGGCAAACATCGTAACTTCTATCTCACAGCCTTATTTTTACCAAAGCAGTTATATTCCATGGGGTGTCCAGTCTCCCACACACTGGTCTTGTTGTCAATTAGTGTCTACCTGCCAGACAGTCCAGGATCCACAGAGATTTTACTAGTTTCCAGGGAGAACTTTAGGATATTTTTAAAATTAGGTTGCACAGCATAACTAGGCTCTGAACCCAGGGCTGGGTGTGTAATCTTAGTTTAAACATCTGACACATTGCATCTATTTACTCAGCCAATGCAATTAGTAGCTTCTTTTGAAGATCACCATACAAACAGATTCTACTGGGCTGAATCACTTGCGAGACAGGTGGAAAAAAAGTCAAGTCAGAATTTCAATTACAGATTTCCAGAGGATGTTTCAGGGAAATGGTGATGGTTATACAGTAGAGCACAGGTGTCTCCTCTTAAATCCAGGCAAGATGACACAATGAGAAATATCAGGTGGTCATATAATCTCTTTTGGACAGCAGATACTTGCAAGGATTAGGATGCTGTTTCTACCTGCATCATTGTAGGTACAATGTACATTGTAAGTACAGGTCCTTAGAAAAATAATTTCATTTATCTGAATCTCAATTTTATTACCTGAATCTCAATTTTATTCTGTTTTTATTCTTTTCCTTGACACCTGTGGATGACAAGAATCTGTGTAAAGGAAAGGCTACCAGAGGCATCCAGAAGTAAGCATTTCAGAATTCAGATTTTAAAATCATTTTCCACACTTATTTTTTGAACTCAGTTATTACTTTACCCAAGAACACTCCCTTTTCTTCCAAAAACTTGTAACGTTCCTACAGAGAAAAGGACTGTTCCCCTTTCAAGCAAAAGAAAAGGTAGTTATCTAACATTTACATATGAGGACTGTTTTTTTTTTTCACTCAAATTGAGCAGCATTGAGAACTTGCTCAAATAACCTAGGGTGACTAGTGGGTGGCCATGCAGCGCATGATCTGGCAGGCCCACCTTGTCAGATATTCTGCCCCCAACCCCCTAAGGTCCTTCTTTACTGTTCTAATAGACGCTAATTCAAATACAAAAATTATCAACAGTGGTCGCGTTCATCATGCATCATTCTACAGTTTTCTGATAACAGACAATTGACTGCACCTTTTATCTGTGGTTCATTTTTCTGCTCAAAATTTGCTAGCTAGCCCTCCAACTAGCTCTTTCAGTCAGGCAGCTTGGTGTTTTTGTCCTGGTACATGGTTTTACCTGAAGTCAAACAAAGACTGAAATGAGCAGAAATTGTGCATGGCCATACAGACATTTTCTTGGAGATAAACATTTAATCAACTGCCTCTTTCACGTAAATAATCATCAGGTGCATTCACAGGTATTTTACCCGGTAGAAGAAATCAGACATGTGTGGTTTCATGTAACCATGGAAACCATGTCACCAGAACTGAGATTTCGTTGCAAGGAAGGGGCAGTGGCTAGCTGCTATTAACTGAAGGCTGAGATACCGCAAACTTGAAACAACTTGGTTTTGTCACAGTGCAGATTTACCAGAACTGAAATTTCATGCTTATCTATCTTTCCTACATATGCTTTGTTATCCATTGCCTTCCACACCTATGCAGAAAATTAATCTTAACATAGTCCCTAGTATCTCTTAGTTAATAACATCTTACTGCTACAGCTTATCCACTTGATTTCTCTATTTCCTCCTTGAACTAAAATGTTAAGCTAAGTCACAACCAATGTTACAGTGTTGGTGCAAGAACCTGTACAAAGTGTTCTGAACTACTTCTAAGTCCTGAAATAAGGTTGAAAGGAGGCATGGAAATTCAGATGGCCATTTCTAAACCAATACAGAATTTTCTCCAGAACAGTGAATAAAAGTAACCTTCAGTCCTGTCTTTCAACTGTGACCTCAAAAACTGAACCAAGAACACTCTTGGCTGCCAGAAAATCTAGGAGCCTGCTAGGTCTTATATGCAAGTGAAGAGTCACATTTTTGCTTTCTTTGGTGCTTATGCAATTCCAAATGTTGTCACTCGTGGTGCCGTGTTGGCTATGTTATTGCTAGTTCTGCTCAAGAACAGCATCTCTGTAATGTAAAGATGCTGTATAATTCCTGGTTATAGGGTTTTTTTGTCCTTGTTTATGAATTCCCTGCACTGGTGTATTTGTATGATAACAGTGTAATTATTTCTCAAACTAAGTATATTTATCAAAATGTAAATCACAGGTAGGTAGAAAATGCTTCTCCATAATTCAAAGTATGTGATGCCCACACAACAGAGTTTAATTTGTTTACTTTTTCCCTGAAGAATATAGCACAAACTCTACAAATAAATAGATGTATTGAGTCCATGCTACAGTTCTTTGTCTATAAATGAGCTCTGTCTTGTGCCTGAACTGGTAGTCCTGGAAGGACAGGACAAGAAACAACTCTTACTGTGATTTTATGCAATATCTAGCATGTTAGGTCCCTAACATTGTTTGAATTTTCTCAGAATCAATCTTCTTGAAGTATTGTCAAACTATTCATTTGTAAATGAACTTCTTTAAATAAACAATATAGTATATAATGTAATAAATAAATACTCTTTAAATACTCATATTTCTTCTGAAAAAAAGACAACATTCACAGAACACACAAAAATGAAGATAGCACACTGACATTGTCATGCATATTTTATTAATTTGTGCTCAGCGAATATACTATCAGGTAAACAAAAGCATGAAGAGAAAAACAATTTAAAGACTGCTCAGATCAGGACTTTGGTTACTGAATCAATTCATAATACACATTTGGGGATACTTATATCTCAATGCTAAACTGAACTTTTATCTGGTTTTATCTTGAGCTCCATTATCAATTTCTTATAATTAAAAATGTATAAAGAGGAAACATTTCTGCAATTACCTGTTGCTTTTGTATAGTAAATAGCACAGTGCCAGTATACCTTTATGAATCTCAGCTATGACATTTTTCTTAGTTACCTGTTCTCGAATCTCAGACCCTTTATAAATTATAAACCCAGAAAAAGAATTTTTCTTTAACTGCTTAGTTAAAACTGACAAAATAAAACAAAGAAGGAATGAAAACAGAGAGCACTATTACAATATCATATGTCTCATTAAAGAAAAAAAGTCTTGTATTTTTCGGTTCAACCAAATGATGAAATCCCACAGGCATGTATTTAGCTCATTTTAGAGATCAGAACACTTAGAAATCGGTTGATTGTCAATTTAAATGATCATACTACTTCTACAAGTCCATGGAGTGTCCATGTTTCAATGTCTCTATGCTTTGATTGCTGCTGTAAAAGGTACAATAAGACATATTATCCCCTGGGTATCTTCCCAACTTCTAATTCAAAGTGGATGGTTTACATCCAGAAGCTTGATGTTTTACATCTCTCTAAAAAGATGGAGCTTTTACACTATTTATTATAGTAATTTTGGATACTCTTCTCAGCTTTATGGACTTACTCAGCCCTTCCGGTGTACTGCTAAGCTCTTGGAATTAGTACTACTGCGTGTCAATAAGTTCATCAGATGAGTTTTGACAAACTGAGGAGTACTATATTTTTAATGTATTTTTGTATTGCTTGTTGATGCTGATAGCCCCAGTATGGATCATTCTTTCCTGAAGAAAGATTTCAAAGAGATAGCAATGTAAATTTCTTTGAAATGTCCTGAAGAGTCAAAGGACAATTCAGCACAACTTCAACCATCTGGCAAGACTAGGGAATCTAAAATGCTCAGTGTCACTTCCGACACACATTGTAGTCCTACTATAAAGTACTTGTCCTGTTTCTGGCTCCCCTGTGGTTTCCTCCCAATTCATTAACTAATAACCACATGGCTAAAGAAAAAATCATGACATGAAGGGATGCACCACCTATTTTCCAAATATCTCCTCGTCCAGACTGCTAACTGAATAACACTGCAGCCACCAGGGACTCACAGAGACAACCCCCCACACACATTCCCTCCACTAGAACAGGGAGTCCTAAATGATACTGAGGTGCCTTTACAGAAGGCTGTCAATAGTGCAAGAGATCTGTTTCAGAGGTTTTAATGAGGTACATTCAAAGTTCCCCTAACTTTTTTTTTTTTTTCAAAAAATAAAGCACAACTTTTGCTTGACAAAGTTATCTGTTTTATGTAAGATTGAAGCCATGACAGCACATACACCACCACCAACCCCGCCCAGTGCTTATATATATGTATTTGTTTTTCAAAACAAAGGCATAACCAAACCCTTTGAACTGCTTTTATGGCATATGCAGTCATTTTCTTGTCTGGAATGCCATATTTATTTCTGTTTAAATGCTTCTGTTTAATCCTTTTCTCATTGTCATAACAGTCCTGAAAAAAAGACAAAAC
>VZTL01027095.1:12336-23733 GCA_013400535.1 Scopus umbretta | reverse complement strand
AAAAAAAAAAAAGGGGAGAGAGACACTTGGAGGGGGCAATTGTTACTAATCATGGGACTGCTTGCACAAAAGCTGTAATTCTTCTGTTGCTCTCCATGGAAAATGAGATTTTCTTTTTTCAGGCGAGGCAAGGAGATTTAGATATCCACGAATTTCTGCTGGGCACAGGCTTCACTTACACATTTTTGTTTCTGTTACCCCCCCAGTCATTGACTGGTTAGATAGTAAAACCTTTAGGGCAGAGATTTTGTTAAATTCGCCTGTAGTCTATGTTTGGAGAAGTGTAATTTCATTTAAATCAAAGAATTTGTTCCAACAGATTAACATTATCATTGCTCGTGGAAGCTGTATTTTTATTAGTTTTGCTTATGTTTTATGTTGGCCCCTTAGCAAATGGTCATAAAGTCTGTTTTAAATCCAGCTACTAGTGACTTCATACTGCTGATTTATTTCTATCATTTACTGGCAAGAATACATTTTTTAAAAATGTATTCTAAGCAATTCATTCCTCTCCACCTCCTCTCTTCTGTGCTTCCCTTTGCTTTCCTCCTTCTTCGACATTTAAATTGCCTTTCATTGAGCTTAAAATTATGCCCGGATTAGCGATGTAACTACCCTAATGTGCCGCTCTTACTAAAAAGTCCTGGGTTTATACAGGAGGTGAATTGGAAAGAAGCAGAAGATTGAAGCCTTTTAGCATTCAGCTTAAGTGCTGGTTCCACTTGCCTGAGCACAAGCTGGAAACGGCGTTGTTAGGATGCAAGCCTGCACCCTCGCTGTCACTGCTGGTCCTTGTGTAGTCAGGTTCCTGCTTGGAGCAGAGCAAATCTTTGCTCAGTTAAGCAAGCGTCAGTCACAGGCAAGCTTGGCTGCCAGCCCAGGGTTGTTAGACTTTTCCGTGCTACACCTGAATGAGATATTGAGGAGACATGGCTACCTAAAGAGAGTTGAGAAGCACTAGATGGAAAGAAAAAAAAAAAAAAAAAAAAAAAAAAAAAAAAAAAAAAGAAATTGTCACAGGGATGACAGAATAATTTTGAGACTATAACTTACACTTCCAGTGCTCGCTTGGGAGGCTTGCAATAAGAAACCTGCATCGCCTGCTCAGTGACGGATCCTGTGTGATCTTGTTTAAATACATTTCTTTGTTTTCTTGAAATCCAGGACTAGAAGGTAATGCTGTCTCCCGAGCAAGAAACAGGGACAGGGGCAAATCATAGTTTAGCAAGCTGAAACACACTGATACCATCCTGCAAGGTGCTGAGCTCTTTCAAAAGGGCTAAATAACTGCTTTTAGCTAACATCGATAATGGGCACTCAGCTACTTGTAGGATTGTGCTTTTAAGTTGCTAGGTTATTATCCAGTCAAACAAAATCGACAGGGTGGTCTTGAAGTGGAAGAGAAACAGTGACAAATAAAGTTGCAAAGTTTTGAGTTGCATGAAGATGCTGGCAGTGGGTATTCTGCACAGAGAATAGAGGAAAATCAGGGGCAGGGTAAAAAGAGATAAAATAGGAATAGTTTTTAAATAGGAATTGCTGGCAGAGCTATTAATCACACAAGTCTTTGAGCTCTCAGGGTTGTGTGAGTGGAGCTAATACAAAAGAAGAGATGCTTTGCTGATACCTTGAAATACACTATTAAAAACAACAAGCAAAATTAGAGGGGGATAATGTCTGAACAGATTAATGACATGTAATAATAATTTTAAAACCCCCAAACCTACAGACAAGTACCCAAGTACCTTCAAAACTCCAAATCCCCAGGTGTGACTTGTTGTATGGGATAGCCTTTTAATAATCAATTTTGCAAGTTGCTAGTCTTGTCATACAGTCTCAGCTCTGAGCTCTGACTCTGATCTCATTTACACTAGTACAAATAAATCAACATTTCCGCCGTTTCTCTGGCTATACGCTGCAACTGGGACCAGAACATGGACTCTGCTAGACTCTGTGGGATTTTTAGCAGGAGATTTCACAGTGTCTCTGAAGGGTTTAGGAAAGGAAGAGAGAAACGCATTTTTCATTGCTGTCTAGGGTAGGCCACCACCTGCTCTTTGCAGACTGCCAAGGTAAACTGGGACTTGATGCAGGTAGAGGCTTTTTGTCTGAAAAGAGGAATCAAGCATCTGTGAATATAAGAGGAAGACTTTAGACATAACTTTCATTGTTGTATTTCTTTTCAAAATCTACATCATCATCTTGGAAATTACGTCATCATTGCAGTCGATTCAGGGCTAACCCCGAACACAGGGTTAGGAATTTGCAAAGGGGAATAATCTTTTAATTAGATGGGAAGTTACTTATTTTTTTTTTCCTAAGTCCTTTTCTTTCTGTCTCTATGACATTCCATCCCTAATGCACAATCGTACGTGTTTAATGAAAGAAAACAAACTGAAATTCTGCACTGACCTGGACTTGCGAAACAACCGGGGTTTTCAGTGAAGCCTTCATAAGCTGTAAATCAGCGCAAAATTTAGCTCATATTGCATTCTCATTGGAAATGGGTTATATGATAATTTATGTTGAGCTGATCATAACTAAGCACCTCATAGTAGTGTCCTTCAAAAATTTTTAATCAAGATTGTCTTTCTCTCTTCACCTCTCTTGGTGCAATTTCAAGAGGTTTATTTGCATGTCAATCTGCACGTGTTACTGAAGTTATTCCACTGAAGCAAGCACAACATCTTGGCTGCATACATGTTTTACAGCAGCATAATGTCAGGTGACTCTTTGCATTTATTTCTGATTTCTGCTAGTGAAAAAGTCAGGCCCTTAATTCTCTTAAGCCCTGAAAACAGGGCTATTTCCAAGTGCCTGTCAGATCTGTTTTCCACGTCTTTCTGTGCTTCACAGTGTCTGTGCAATGAACAACACAGAGGAGGAAACTGTTGATCCTATGACAATCACTGAGCTGGTCCAACTTTTAGTTTAAAATATATGTCAAAAAGTGCTTCTAAGTATGTTTGACGTTTGTTTTCCGGTACGTGTTTTCTCTTGAGGTTTTTCCCCTGTTTGTTGTACAGTGAACTGTAAAGGGGCTCCAGAGAGGCGTCTTGGGCAGCAAATACCAGGAGAGTCCTCTCCAGGGCAAACTTGCCAGAAACCTGTTTACGTCAAGGACTGGTATATTTTACCGTACTTATGCCATCTCCAATGTGATGGGGTTCTGCAGTGAGGACAGAGTTGCTCCATAATTGGTGATAATAAACAGTTTCCCACCTAAGTATGTATAAGCAAGACGACCAGAGTGGGGAGAGGTGTGCTGGTAAGAGCGGGTGCATTGATTTCTCATGCGGGCTTTTCTTTTTCATGATGAAAGGCTTATGTTATGAAGCTACACATGGGTGGACTCCTGGTAGAATCCTGGAAAGGATAAGTAACTTCTAAACAGATTTTGAATGGATATTGAAGACAAAGATTATGATCTATGAGCAGAGAATTTTGAGTCCAGAACCCCAGGAGAGCATATTTTTAGTTAGACTAAAGCTTTTAAGCGTTAGTCTAAAGCTTAGTCTTTAGACTAAACTTAGCTATGTGTCAAGTTTGACAGCCAAAATGAAAGTAGTTTTCGTGCTGTGATGAAGCTTTGGATTTGAAGGTGGGAGTCTGGATCTGTTGAGGAGTGACTGAAGCAGAGGAGTAGGAAAATTGAGGTACAGAAAACATACTCAGACAATGGTAGCTGTAGCTGCAGCAGATGAAGTGAGCTAGGGAAACCTGGGGAAACTGATGTGGGAGACTGTGAAGGTAGAGGTGTTGGTTTTTTGGCAGACGCTTTGTAGCTTGTTCTGTGTGGAAATGTCAGGAGATGCTCAGTACATTTGCCCCTAGATCCTGCTAAATCAGCAGTCACTACCAGGCTTCAGGTTTCCTAAGTCTCATAAAATTAATGGAGATATTGCCACAAACCACTCTCTTCTCTCTCCTACCTGCTACATGTCATTTGGTTTTTTGTGGGTGGGTGTTTTGTTTGGGGGTTTTTTTCCCCCCTTTTTTTCTGCCAGTAAACATTAAAAGTTGAGGTATTTCCAAATTATCTTTTCCTTCCCACCAGTTGTTTCTGGCTATGTTCCAAAGAAGGAGAGAAAATGACAGGTTTTCATTGGTCACTTAATTGTGTGTGTCCATTGGTTTTTATGACTTCCAAATTCATATTTTTGTGTGCTTAGGGGCTTTTGTGACAAGGTGCTAATGGGTTCCTGGCTGGGCAAGCACCTGTGTCAGAAAGTGTTTCATTGTGTCCCTTATTTTTCCAGCTCTGACTGCTTCTATTAGCTTGCATATATACCTTTATTGCAATCCCCTGATGTACTGTTGCTTGTGGGTTTTTTTTTGTGGACATATAATCTGTATGTACAAAGGAAGTTATTATTCTCATGTGCAAAAGAAGCTATTACTCTTAATACAGAGAAAATGGGAGTTTCAAATGAGAGCTCCGCATGTACACGTGCCTGAGAGACAAGAAACGTAGGAGATATAGAAACTACTTGGACCACTGACCTGTCCAGGGATTTTCATCATATGACCTGAGAAGTTCTGCAAGGTGGGCTGTGGGTAGCTGGCAGGTACCATGCTGCTGGAAAGTCTCATTTCCAACTGTTTGGCTGCATGAAACAGTAGATAACAGTACCCTACGTGGTTTCCTAATAAAGTGCTTTCGGCTGAACTCTTGGTGTAGCTGCTCCAGCCTTATGATTGTGAAAGTGAAGAGAAATGGTGTCTGCGGCTTTAAAAGAGAAGCAAAGCATCCACAGGGTAATCTCTGTATTAGACTGTAATCTACGTTAGGAAGACGACCTGAAGTCCCCTCAAGAGATTGTGTCTAAACCTGTGTGCTAGTTGCAGCAGGAATATCTTCTGCTTCTGAAAAAGAAGATAAAGACTAGCTTTTCTTGCTTATTTGGCTGGTATTTCCTCTAATACAAGTTAGTTATTGATGACCTGATGCATTCTGGGAGGTAATATTAATTTCTTGTCTTATGCCTATGCAATAATGGAGCATTTTATTCCAGTCCAAATGTGGACAAAATTTGTTGCAGATTTTGGCTATTTTAACACTACCAGCAAGTAAATCCAGTCAACGAATGTTACGCGGTATGCCGTCCCTTGTTCTAAGGAGCAGTTTCCATAACATGGCTGTCATCAGCTCTCCTAATGAAAAATTATTAGACTTTTTTATGCTTCCTAGTTTACTCTTGCATGTTGGTTTGCAGTCTGCACTTCTCCAAAGATAAAGATCTAGCCGATGAACTTCTGGGTGGAGAAAAAACAAGGTATGGCAGGTTTGGAGTTCACTAAAAATAGAAGTAGAATAGATTTAGAAATGTGTTAACAGACCTTCTGAAACTGAAAACCTATATGAATACAACAAACACCTTAACTTCCAAATCTGTAGGACAAGATATGAACAATAAAGGGTCTTTTGAGACGCACAGAGTGCATCCTGGCATAGGTCTTAGAAACAGGTTTGGTATATTAGTTTATACAGTCATGTTATAAGAGGGAGATGGCCAAGAATAGAGGAACAGCATGTATGAATGAGACTATTATGACCCTAATGTTCATAGGAAACGGACAGACTGGATTCCAAGTCAGCTCCCTATTGTGGAACCTGCCTTTAACGTGCGACTTGCAGTATTTTCTATTGCGCTCCAAAGACAAAGACTGTATCGTGCAACAACAACAAAATTATTATGTCTAAGCCGATATAAATTTAAATATATATCTATTATTTTTCACTCCCTTTTCCAGACAGATTAGCAGAAACTATACTGTATGTGTTTATCCTTTCTAAATGACAGACATCTTTCATGATTTTGTTTTAACAGATCTATAACCATTTTTCCTAAAAGGAAAATGTCTTGATACCTTAAAAAACAAATGTGTCTGTGACCACTGCTGGTCTGGTGATGATGTATAGAAGCTTTTGTTTTCTCTGCACAAGGAAGGAGATGATTTTTCTTGGAATTTTCTGTCTCTGTGGTTTTTTTGCAAATGTTATTTCACTGGAGGTTGGTCTTATAATACAACAGCGTATTATAAAGCTTTACCGCTTAAAAGCGGACATCTACTCCTGGCTAATAAAAATGACAATGCATTGGGAACTCATTTAACACATGGGCTGGACTGCAAGCTGTGCCCTGGTTGTGCCGCTGGGAGAGCAGCTGCCAAGGAGCCTTCTGAGACTCTTTGGACTGACTTGTCCTCCATCCCAGCACTGCTGTACCAAGGTACAGCAACTTCAGGGCTACTCTGTATTTGTAGCTGGCTGTCCGTACGTGATACCCACACAACCATCAAATGACAGGAAAGATCTGTTTTAGTGGCCACGGCCCAAACCCCAGCACTATGCTGAGGAAGCAAGATGGCAGCTCTAAATCAGATGGATATTTGGGGCTTGAATCTTGCACCTCGAGTCCTTGTAATCTGTTGTCCCCACAAACAAATTCACCTTCCAGATATGCTGCTGTGAGAATTTGAGTAATTCAATGTCATCAATTAAGTTATTCTAGAATTACTCCAGTGTAGCTGAGAACAAAATTAAGCCTCCAGTCTGTTCTGGGAAATTAGACAGATATGTTTTTTTCTAAGTGGTTTCTAATACATTTCGTTAGGAAATTATTTGATGAATGTCATTTAGGCATTGGGGATTGGTATAGTGTCTGGGGTTTGAACAGCCTGACAATTTGTAGCTGGCCAAAAGGAATGAAAGGCTAATGAAAGGCTTTACAGAATACTTCAATATTTTTAATCTTTTTCTCTTTTTTCTGCCTGCCACTGAATACTTCAAAGACATCATGAAGACATGGAATAGGAGATTCATTCCTAGGACCTGGGAGTGCTCCAACTTACTTTCCTAAATGAACTTGGCTATCTTAAAACTTAACAGTCTCATGGTGTTAGTTTGTATCTGTGTCAGTTGTTGTAATTTTCACAAGTAAGCAGTCTGCAAGCGAGAGGCAGAGATTCAATTATACTTTTCTTAAATCGTGTTTAAAAAAAAAAAAAAAGTCACCTAGATCTTGTTCTGCCATGACTTCACAGTTTTTGAGGTACCAGAAAAACTTTATGCTAAGGCTGATGCAATATTCTTGGCCACAGAACAATTTATCCGAGTTCACTGGAAACCTGAAGGGAGGTGAATCCACCAAGGTCGGTGGCATGATTATATAACTTTTGCATTGTGAATAAACAGATGTTCGCTTTCATGAGTATTCACACCTATAGTACTGGACATTAGGTGAAATATCCCAGCTTACTGATGCATTTAAAACAGGTTTGTTGCTACCGAAGACATGGAAAACTTTTAAATCTTGTTGGATGCTGACATAAATACATAAATACCGAATATAATTCACCGGTGTTGATTTTAAATCCCATTTTACTCATGTTTGGAACAGAGGACTAGACCTGGCTCTGGGTTAAAATTACTGGCACTTTTTTTTTTTTTTAATATTAGCAGGGTACTTTGGATTTTTGCAAAGACAAGTAAAATCTGTCCCACTGGACCTCTGTTGATTGCTCAAACTAGGACTTTATTAAAGGGTGTCACTAAAAATTACCTGCCATATACAGGAAACAAAACAGCTACTCACCCAAGAAGTGGTCCTTGAGTTGTTCTTTGGGCCATTTTTTCAGACAGTGTTACCGTATATTAACTTAAACTTTTTTTTTTTTTTTTCCTACATCAAATTGATGTGTCAGATTTTCTGGTTTCTCCAGTTGTTCTACATCATTCTGATGATACAGAAAAAAACCTACACTTATTTTGGCTGGTTATGTGCCTGTGTAGGTTCATCTTACACTGTCAGAACAATGCTAAGCTATTGAAGCATACCTGTAACGTCAGTATAATGAACTCTTACTGCTTTTAATACGGGAGCTCTTTCCTTATCTTTGAGGTTTCTCTTACTTTTTTTAACCTTCTTCATGTAGTTTTACTCCTCTGTTCTGCCATTCTGTTCTCAGGTCTTGGACTAATTTCTCCCTTCTTACATGTGTGCCAGATAACTAGCACTTCTTCCTTCGTAAATGCATGCCTTACCTTAGGTGTGTTCATACCTATCTGCCAGAGAAATGAGAAGAGGGGTGGAAGACGATCAGGATAGGCAAGAAAGTTTGAGGGATCGTGTCAGTCAGTGTGTCTGTCCAGTCTCTGTCTTCTAGCCTGAACTGTATTGACTATAATCTTGATCACAACTTGTTAGCAGCACAAGGCGTTGTTTCAGCCGCACGCAGAAATGCACCTGCCTGGCCTCTTTGGCCGCTACATTACAGTGACAGGGGCAGAGTAACAGTAAGAGAATAACAAGAGATAAACAAGTGGAGGATCCTTTTCCGTGTATGAGATATTTTTATTTCTTTCTCTTGAGATGCAGATGTTACCCTGACAGTGGTCAAAGAGAAATGTCAAGAATGGAGAAGTTGAGAGTTTTTATTGGTCCGCTACGTCAATCTCGTATATACCCTGTGTAAAGCCAAGAGAGTTCAAGCTTATGAACTGAAGACTTTAAATTGTATTAATAAATGTCAGTATAATCCAGCATAGCTAGAGTCTAACCACACATGTATGAATATCTTCAGCTATGTTTAATCCATTTCTTACAAGGAAAAACCCCGCCCTTTGCATTTTTATTGAAGCACTTTGCCTTACTCTGTGCCTTTAGTCTTCAGCCTCTGTGGTTTTATGTAATTACCAATAGTACCTGGACAGTTGTGTGCAAGACCTTCTACTTAACGTTCATAGTGAGGTTTACCAAACAAAGTGGACACACTGTGGTTAATAAAAAGGTTTTCTTAAAGCTTAATGAGGCTCAACAACAAATATAAATGGGGGAATCACCTTTTCCTTTGCCTTCCTGTGAAAAAGTAGGAAAAGCAAAAAGACAGTTTGCCCAGCTAGAACCTTTTTAGAAGTATGTCAAGGAGCTGCAGAAGGAAAAACTAAGCAAGAAGAAAAATATTAATATGTGACGTTAATAATCCTTGTATCAAGGAATCTAGATCATTTTAGAAATGTGTAATTGGTGAAGTCCCAGTGAAACATGGAAATATTGTTACCTTTGCTTTTATGAAGAGACCACTGGAGAGGCAGACAGGTTAAGGGACTGTGAACGGGAGCCTGGAGTTACTCACTTGTAAAATCAAAAACAAAAGAGGAAAAATCCTCATATTCATTGTTGTTGTGACCCACTTACTGTGTTGTTGGAAACAGATAGAGTGAAATAACTCTGAATGTGATGTTTAAACTAATTTTACTATGGAGAAGCAAGCCCAACTTAAAGCTGGCCATAGCTAAGTGAATTATTTCCTTTTTTTGACTATGACAGTTATCTTGAAATAGCCCTTTGATGAAATCCTCTCCTCTTTCAAGTCCTTGGAAAAACTCCTACGACGAGATTAATTTCACCTAACTTTAGACACCTCTAGTGTAAACTTCTATATCGGAGCTCACTATCCTCGACTCTCTTTATAGCTGGGGGAGAGAAGTGGGGCCTTCTAGGGTACAATTCACCTTCCTTTCAGCCAGCCACTTTAGACGAGAGAAATTCAACACTAAGTACCTGCCTCTCTCTGTCAGCTTTAAAGAGATACTTGGTGGCATCACGCTCATCTAGTCAGAAGAAACCCACCTGTTATGACTTCAGAGGGGATTTGGACGCCCACCTTTTTCATTTGGGAAGACATCACCAGCTGTATGTGGGAAATGCTGAGGTTCTTGCAGATTGGCAGTATGTTTTGGTTATGCTCTCAGCTGCTTTCACACCTCTACCTGTAGTCTCAGAGTTCTGTTGCATGAAAATACATTTAACTGTAGAAAATCTGCTGGAGCTATATACAGGGTGTTTAAGCTTACTCTGAAAGGTACTGCTCTGCTGTCCCTACAATGTCTTCATTCCTCTTCCTAAAACCGCAGGTAAATGCTGTGAATCTGTGGACTCAGTCATTCACCCCAAAACATTCTGGGAAAACTTTAAGAATCCATTCAGAGGACTGCTAAAAAAAAATAAGTTACTCTGATATCTCTTCTCCTCTTGTACTGGTATTCTTTCTATTCCTAGCTTAAGATAGAGATGAGCCAAGGGAGAAGTAGGCACAGGCCATAATGCAAAATGGAAAATTTGGAAATCATATGCAGTTGTTACATGGAGATCAAGAATAACATTGAAAGCATGCTAAGCAGCAGTCAGTACGTAGCAGTTCTGCTGAGCTTTATCACAGTGTCTTGTGAAACAAATTTGATCGCTTAAAGGTGGGAAATAGCAGTTTGGCTTTTTTTTTTTTTTAGTGAAAAAGAGAGACATACTGGGATATTACTGCAGGTGCTGTTTAGGTGCTTTCACTTTTTTGTGTTGTGATTAGCCCGTTTTAAGGACATGTTCCTTAGCGAAGGTTGTCTGTGCAGGGATAAAATAAAATCCAGGTAAAAATCTCCTCTGTGCTTAAAATGGTCTGGTGTGTCATGACTTGCCATTCCATATGGTGAAGGGGGGGTTGGTGGCATAATTGCTTAAGGCACTGGACTTTCTTCACTGGGGAGTGGGTATGTTTCAGAGCCTGTTGTGTCCCTACAGCCCTTGCAGGCCAGGTGACTGCATGGAGGTTGGTGTTGGTCTCCCTGCCGTGGTGGTTGCCTGGGTACTGAAAAGCTGAGATTAGTGCTGCAAATGACTGCTTTGGTCAACAGGCCATCTCCTTGGTTTGGTGTACATAAGTCAGGGTAGTGTGATGGATTTCAGGTGTTACATGACCACTGACAGTCTAGCCTGCCGTGTTTTGAGATAGTTTCCTCTTCTGGATGTTAAGAAGTGAATATGGTTGACTTAAAGGAGCAGTTTCTCTGTAGCTGGAGTGCGTGCATGGAAGTAGAGCAGAGGAACTTGTCGTGTCCATGGAAGGATTTGGTGTGTGGGTGGGAAAGAAAGAAATCAGAGCCATGAGATGGTCATAACAAGACAGGGACTGTAGGAGGAAAGCAGGAGAGAAGTTCGGCTGGCAATTGATGAAGGAAGAAAGAGTATTTAAGTTGTCTGTAACTCCTTGGAACCTCAGGGATAGGGGGTCGTTCTGTCCATTTACATACGTATAAATCCAGAATAATTTAATTGCTGCTGTCTTCATGTTAATACTGATATGTGAATAGAGCAAATGAAGCTGGGGCTGATGTTGTTTTGTCCCTTGAAAAAGGAATACTTAGACAATTTTTCACCATGTTGTCAACCAGCATGTTGTTTTGGTGGGATCCAAAAGAAACTTCACCAAATCTGTCTTGTAATAGTGGGGCAATAATATGTCTTGAAAGGAAAGAAGAGCCTTCCATATGGGGGGGGAAGACTTGGTGAAAATGACAGGTTCATGTGTTTTGTATATTTGCAAGGGAGTAAAGTAATAAAC
>VZTL01027094.1:54648-78124 GCA_013400535.1 Scopus umbretta | reverse complement strand
ACCCCCCCCCCCAAACAACCTCATATTCATATATATGTGCATATACACACTCGAAGATTGTGACTTTTTAACAGTTGAATGGAAATATTACTATGTAGTGAAACCGTGATCTTGTCTTTCTAAACACAGAACAGAATGTTTTATAGATGGATTTCTTTTGTTAAGGATGATACTTTTTACCTGTAAAAGCTTTGCCTTTACATCTTTAAAAATTGCATGCAAAGTGCAGAGTTGTTCTGGAGCTCAGCTCACATAAGAAGAAATCTAACCATGGTGCTGGGAGTCAGGCTCTCTGTGTGCCTTGTTCCCCACCTCCCTCCTCTCCTCCAGTCCCCCAACCTTATATGCTTTTCTTAAACTCCTTCAGTTTCAACAGGAGACGTGGATACTCCTCCTGTAAGGAACAGCCCAGGTGTGGTGTTTGACATCTGAATCCTTTAAAACCAGAAGAACTGAACTATGGCTGCCCACTGTGGGAACATAGCTGTGATGCTTAGCTGGTTTTTGGATTGAATTAATTTAGTATGCTTTTATTTGTATTTACTCATAAATCTGAAATTACAGTCCTACTGTTCAACTTGTTAAGGACTACCTTTAATTTATTTTGTTAGTTGTTCAAGTAAGTTGATTTTCAAAGATAATTAATAAAAATAGCTTTCTTACAGAATATTACTGAATGAAGCCACATCACTGTCTTAGTAGATAATGGCATGCTGTCTTGGTGATTTTGTGTGAGAGTGACTAAGATCTGCTACCCAATGTAAAATAGATGTACTGTTAAGTGAAATGACTGTACGGTTATATGATAAATTGACAGAAGGGACAGTTCCTTAAGTGAGGAGTAATCTTAATATTTTTTTGTTCTTATATTAGATAAGTCCCAAAAGTGATGTGTGGTCACTGGGATGCATTTTGTACTGTATGACATATGGAAGGACTCCCTTTCAACATATAACAAATCCAATTAATAAACTGCATGCTATCGTTGATCCTAGTTATGAAATAGAATTTCCAGATATTGCTGAGAGGGATCTTCAAGATGTGCTAAAGGTAATTAAGATTAATTTTGATTCAAATAATGGCAACTTCTTTCTTAAACTGAATGAGTTGTGCTTGAGAAACTTTCTTCACAAATAAATGCTTGCTGCTTCTTGTAGTAATAGGCCTTATTCCAAAAGAAGACATAATGAAGCTAGAGCTGCTTCATATAGTTTCCGTAGTAAGAGTCTATTTTCAGCTGAGTAGCAAATAAAAAGTAAATACTTAGAGCAGCCTGGCTTAACTCCTTTGGCTGAACAACCCAAAGTAAGTACAGTAACTTTTGTACTCGCCATGCCTTTCTCTCACACTGCATATTTGCCTGCTTTTGAAATGTGGCCTATGCTTTTACTCAAGCCCCAGTTGTGTTGCTCAGCAGGCAACAAACTGAAATGCAGAAACACTTATTCCCTTAACTTTCAAATCTCAAGTGTCATTTTATGTCATTCAGAATAAAAGGATATTGTAGGTTCTGGTCTTCACATCTTCTGACACTGTTGCTTGAGTATAACAGGATACCAAACTTTAATCTGAAGATAATTGCTAATGAAGGCAATTAGGTTAATCTGTTATTGTATTTTGAGTTGAGTCTTTCTGAGTACGTAGTTTGGCAGTAAGAAGTTCTGACGTGCATCTACAGGGTTTTTTAAATATCTTCACTGTCAATTCTTGGGAAAACTATTAATTTATAGGCAAAACATTCTTCCTCTTCTTTTTTCACTTGCAGCGCTGTTTAATAAGAAATCCTAAACAAAGAATATCTGTTTCGGAGTTGCTGATACATCCATATGTTCAAATTCAAAGTCATTGTCAAACAGGTACACTTGTTTTAAAATACATTTTAATTAAATCATATTTATAATTCTGTTGACGAAAACAAAATGCTTTGCTCTTATATGTACTTTCCACTTGCTGGCATAACAATCGATTTTGTTTAATGCCTATGTATCTTTCAGAAAAGACTTCTGTATTTTAATTCTTAAACTCTTCATTTCAAAACTGACTTTTTGTATGCCTCGTACAAACTACACTGGTAATTTATATATAGTTGTATACAAATTTAGCATAATTATATATTAACTCCAGGTGTTCCAAATGCAAAAGGAACAACAGAGGAAATGAAACGTATCCTTGGCCAGCTTGTTGGCTTGAATTCTCCCAACTCTATTTCTAGAGCTGCTAGGGTAAGTAAATTTTCTGTTCTGTTTTGTATGGTAGTACGTGTTCAGGCAAACAAAGGTTAGAATGTTTGGTAATGAAAGCTGAAAGGATACATGTATCAAAGCTTTAACCACAGCTGGAAAAACATTACATATTGTAGTACTTTTGTTAAATTGCAAGCATGCAGAATCTTTTAATATCTTTCCAAATAGGAAGGGTTCAAAAGATGATGGTAACCTTGATTTTAGCTTTTTGTTTCCTTTCCACCTCCCAGTATTATCTGTATTGCCTTATTTCCAAATCTTCCACTGCCCCAGCACCTCCTCACTAAAACAGTCCTTACGGTGCTGCATTGCTTTGGGCTCCCACTGCCCAAAAACTGTAGTAGGTCTTCTAATTTTAAAACGATCATGAAAATGAAATGATCTAAATCGATCTGTCACGTGTGCAAGCTTTTGATCTGCACCTGTTCTTACTTCCTGGAAGTTGCTGAACTGTTAATGCCTTGCTATGTGTAAATTAGTCCCTGTGTGTTGAGGTATTTTGATTCCAGCCTCTTGGTTTGATGCCTGAAAGAGCAACTTGGTAACTCTTCACCAGCTTGGTTCTTTCCACCTGTCTCTCAGAAGAGGTGATGGTGGTCAAATATGTAATAAGTTGAGATGGAATGCAAAGCTGCTGTCATGGGGAGGAAAGCAAATTCAGTATGCATAAAGTAAATCTAAAGAAGTTTTACACTTATAGTGCTAGTCATACCTGATTTTTTTTTAATATGAGGGTGAACAAGAGATTATTCTTTTAACAATATTGTGATGTGTCTGTGTTTGTGGCCACTGATTTTTCTTATCTCATATAAAGCTTGCTCATCCTGACTATGCAAATACCTCTCTTCCATGCTGGTGTTTCCACATCAGAGGCAATTAATGGAGTAAACTTGGTTTTAAATCTCAGTAATTAATTTGTTCTCTGCCAGCTTGTGAAGCTCTCTATCTTTGTTCATGCTGCTAAGTCAGTGTATGTCTCTTGTTTTAGGCACTACATTGCGTTACAACTAGTACAACTATGCTGTCTTAAGTCTATCTTTAGTTTCTCATTTGAGATAGAAATTTTACTATGGAGTTTGGAATATTTCAATATATGGACTTCAAGTGGTAATGTTTGTTATAAAGATACAGTTTGAATTCATGTGCGATACAACTGTGTTCACCTGAATACCTCTGTTTTTATTAACTTTCAGACTTTATATGAACAGTGCAACAGTGGTAAAAGTCTTGATGTATCAGCATTTGCAAAACTTGGGAGTCAAAAATCATGGACAACAAAATGATGTACTACTGTTCAGGATGCAACAGAGATGTCTGGTCTGTTCAAAATATGTTTTGTGCTGCTAGCTTTTAAAATGACACTCAGCATAAAGTTCACACTTTTAAATGTTCTTTGTGTCTTCTGATAATGCTGGCGGATCATTAAAAAGAATTGAATGCTTTTCACTACGGACTGTTTCACTCTTTGCATGCCACTTGGATTGAAAAATGAAAATTGCTAGTTGGTGATCATGGTCTTTATTACTTACAAAGAACTACAGTGTTTGGTGTACAAAATCTTGTATGAGAATCTTCAAGCTTTTTTTTATCCTCCTGAAGCAAAAACAAAGAGTTCCTGAAATGCCAATTGTTGTACATGAAAAACATGCAAATATCTCTTGAAATGATGAACAGTGTTAATGCTGTTCTGTCCTTTGCCAACAAATACCTCTTGTGTCTGGTTTTGATCATAACTAAGGCAATAAGCACTCTTTATATAAGTGATCAGCTACAATACTGGTAGAGACATGTAAATGTCACCCAGTTTTTGAGCTGTTCTGTGGTTAAGTGACATGGTGGAAGCATCAGTACTGTTCTGAAGAGTTCTATGAATTAAATGGCTTTTTTTCTATTAAAAATGCTGTCATAAATCCAATATGCTTTTCAAATTTCAAAATAATAGAAAACCTATCAAGATTAAGGATGGTCAGAAATCACTAATTTGGATTTTTTAAAGCATTAATACCGAGCACTCTTTAAAAAGCACTGAATGTAGCAGGGCTGTTTTTTACGTGATTGTCGGTAGATTCATCAGGTTTTGTTTTAACTGAGTTACATTTCTCGTGCAAGCGTATGAATTCTAAATTTACTGAAATCATTGAAAGACATTAAAATAATATCTGATGTTTTTAAAATGAAAAAAAAATCTTGCCTTCAGTCCAAGGACAGCATGGCAGCTGTCATGAAATACCTTCTAAAACATGGAGCTTGTCAGCTCTCTATCTTGATCGAGCATTTTGAATTAATCTTTTGCCTTTCCTTCATAATAGCCCTGCATATAGAGATCCCAACTTCATTATTATAATGTCTCTTTCCTTGTTTATCTGCATGAATTAAGAGTATGCCATACTCAATCAGTGATGGAAAAAGTTGAAGGCCAGTGCTAGGGAAGCTTTCCGTAACAATTTCTGCATGTGAGATTACTGAGGTCATGTTTTCTTAGCTTCAGAAGAGCATTGAAATATTTTAAAGTCTTTGTGATAGCTTTTGTATTTCATGTTTAAGTTTGGACAACTCATATTGAAGCATTACATTATGATATCTTTTCCCACGAAGGCCTAAGTTGAGGAAGGTTTGTCTGTCATTGTAAGCATATATTTAAATATTAACTTTTTCCCTCTTCTGAGTATTTTTTCTTCAGGTTGCCTGGAGTCACAGGATTTAGTTGTTTTCTTTTTGATCTCAGAACGTTAGGACTCATTGGTATCTTACTACCAGTTGACTTCTGTAGCTTTCATTTCTGTGATTCTTGAAAGATTTCGAAGATCAGAAATCTGAGTGGCATGGTGCTACGGGGGTTACCTGTCAACCTGAACCTGTAATAGTACTGTGAAATCTCCATAAAGCTTCTGAAGAAAGGAGACTAGACTAGTCTAAACTGCCAGGTTATAATACCTGACAGAATTATGATTTGTGATGCATCCAAGTACTGAAGCACAAGTCAAGTGCCTGGAAACTCTTTCTGCCTCTGTGGTGGAAGTGCATGTTCATAGCGCTTCTGTCATCTGTATGTCAGATTAGGTCAGCTGTCTGGGCAGGGAGAAACTGGTCACTCTTACTGCTGGAGGCCTACTTAAGCCAACACATCTTGCTGCCTTGGGAAGATGCATCTGGCGTCCAGAGAATTCTTACAAATGATTTTGTACGTCACAAAATACTGGGTAGTTGTGTTTGTTCTGAGGATGTGGATATTGTTCTTGAGAACTTTCAGTTTGACCCTATAAAAGGGGAATTCTGCTGCCTTTGCCATGTGTAGTAGCAAGGCTGAGATACCTTTATCTTCTCTTTGTCTAGACGAGCTTATCTTATAGGTATAGGAGTAGGGATATTGTACCTTCAGCTCTGTTCTACTTTCCCTTAGTGTTTATGGGGAATCACTCTTTACTGATGACTTCAATTACAAGAAAATGTGTTACCTCTTATCTGTGGAAGATGCAGCTATTTCTGCAGTGATCCAGATGCATAGCGGCAGCTGTACTTTGCATGATTCTTCAGCTCACAAGATAACCTTTTTCTGTGCTTGCACACTGAGCAGTAATAGCTTTATTGGTATCACTCACAGCAGTATCATAATGTGTTGATCTGAAGTTAATAGCAAAGAAAAGAGATAGCAAGTTGTAAATACTTACTCGACAGCAATATCGGAGGAAATTATCTTTCCTGCCATTGATTCATCAGGTTTTTGATGGCTTTATAGCCCATAAGAACTGAAGAATGAGGGAGAAGAATAGCACGCGCTTTGATCTCAAACGATACATGAAACTCAGAAGTATTGTATTCTTTTCCCAAACTTCAGTAGCTTTGATTTTTTTAAATGAGGCTTTCAGAGCTTGCTAATATAATAAAAGCATCCCTTCATAGGTGGGAAACTTTGTTCTTAATGCTCTCATATTCAAAGCAGCAAAACATTTCTTCAAATAATTATTTTTTTTTAAAAGTTCTTTAATGAAGAATAGTATTTCGGTAATTTCATCAAGCCTCTGCTTAGTGTCTGTGTTTCAAAACTCTAAGCCCTCATTACCTTCATATGCTAGTTAGGACTATCCTGCTGTGAGAGAGCAAGTGCCTGTAAAAGAGCATTAATTGTTCTGGGGTGTGGTGTCCCTGTGGCTGTTCAATACCTGCCCTCTTTTGTTTCGGGTTAGCAGTGATTGTCTGGATTTCACAGAGAGAGTGATTAGGAGTGGGAACTACTCCTGATACCAGCCCTTCTCCCCTCAGCCTGGTCTGGGAGGAGGGCTGAAGCAGGGAGCAAAGAACATTGTGCTCACCCCAGTGATGGGGCACAGGCAGGAACACCACATCTCCCTTATAAGGACAAACTTGGAATGATAAATGTAACAATTAGATTAATAACAAAGTTACATGAAACAGATTGTGGAGTCTCAATTAGTCATCTGTGGGGGTGGGGTGCTACCCCATATTTCTAGGGAAAAAAAAATTAAAGACTTTAGTACTCCTGCAGCAGGTCAGTGGTATTTCAAGCATAATGAGTACATATGCTAATTGTACTCCGCTTGTCTATTATATAAATGCTAAAGTTACAAAGCTTGAAGCTACTGAAGAAAAAATATTAATGTTCTGCACCTTTCACATTCTAGACAGTTTGGGAGACTACTTATGGCATGGGAACTGAAACACTATCTCTGGCTTTCCCTGGAGAGGGGGAAAAGAAGTATCAGCCTCTTCAGAGGAAAACTTGTGAAGAAAATCTTTACTCTGAAGAAACACCTTTTCACGAAGAGTTGTTACTGAAATGTCTCCCAACTACTTGTCGAGATTACAGATCTTGAAATATTTCTGTGTAGTTATTCTAATGTTATATTTGTTAACTTTCACTCTTTTGCTTCTCTGGTTAGTGCTGAATGTGCAGAGAGGCAGTACTACATGCCTTATTTTTTTCTGTTGTAGCGTATGGTTATCAATCCTTTCTCTCATTCCATGACTGCTAAAGAACCCATGGGAAATATAGCTGGTATGAGGGAGCTTATGAAAGAGGACTCGGGCTGATGAGAGGCAGTGGGTTGTTATTGGTTGTCCCTTTTAAATAAATTTTTTCCATTGCAAATAGGTAATTGATTTATATTGCTTCCCTGCCTCAATGACATGCTGCAAGATGTCTGCCCACCTTGGCAGCTGCCACTTACCGGCCCTCAGTCTATTCCTATTGTGTTTTTGTTTTTTTCTTTTTGCTTTAAAGACAATCATCTCCCTTTTCAGATTCTGCTGGGACCTTAAAAGTGTTTGTGAAGTACAGAGTATCTATGCGTGAGTAGCTTTAAAGGACAGATAATACTAGTCTTAAATGTTGGGTAACAGAGATTGCTGCCTGAAGCTTTCTCAAGATTACAAAATGCCCATCACGTGTTACTGTCACCCTCAAGGCCACAGTTCAGGGCATTGTGTATGTATGAAATGGGGAGAGAAGATGGCCGACTAAACCAGCGTATGTCTGTCTGTAATCACCGTTACTGGATACGTGCATAGTATAACGCTATATCAGCTAATATTGAGATACCACAACTGCAGGAAGAGTAGAAAGGTAGAAGAGAACACTAAGTTCCCTCTAGTGATTCTTATTTGAAAAATGGATTTGGAAACTTACAACCTTTAAAAATAATACTGTGGTCCAAAAAATTTTTACTCAGCAGCTAGCGCTAAGAAAAGCCTAACTGCAGAAGGGTGATTTCCTTTTCTATTTATGGATGGGTATAGCATTACTCAGCCTGAACAGCTGTATTATACATACATAGTTGGAATTCAAAGACTAAATGGAATTTAAGTTTTGAAGGCTCTCCTCTTAATAGTCTGTTTTGGTGTGCCAACACCCAGAATTGACAAATATCAGAAAAGGAGGCTGTTCTGTTGTATAACTCCGTGCTCTCAGGACACTTGTCCAAGGAACAAGGCAAGTCTCTCCCCATAGCCCTGGAGGAGTTGGACTCCTGCTTCTCCTCTGGCTTTGTTGAAGGCATTCTAAGCTCAAGCTGCTGAACATGTAAATAGTTAAAGAGAATGGTTAAATCCCAAACAGAAGAGAGTGCAGAGTAGGGTGTGAGTTAGTCTGAAGGTAAGCAGCCACATTGTCATTCTATTTTGGTCCCTCTTAAGGGTTTCTGTTCTTTCTTTAAGCACCTGATAGTGGTTTCATGCTAAACAGATACCTAATTCTGGGAGTCGTCATAAATATCAAATTAAAAATTAAACAGTTGAAGTAAACTTCAGTTCTAGTCCATTTCTCAAGCCTAGCTTACTACTGAGGTCCTCAGCAAGGATCACAGGCTAATCCTTGCAGGTGCCAGCTATGGCAAGTAAGAGCTGAAAACTACTTGCTGCTTCCTTCAAGTTGTCTGCTCTCTCATTGCCTTGATGCTCCTCCAGTTTGCTCGAGTTCTCAGCAGCAAGGATAAAACAAATACTACATTTTATCCTATTTGTATCTTAGATGCTCTTATGGCTAAGACACATCCTGTTTCAGCTAAGTATAAACCGCTAATGTAAGAGTATTGCCTTCCTGCTCAATGCATACGTTGCCTCCAAGTCAGTTATCCATGCCCACCTGCTGAGAACACAAAGCCTGTGAGCTTGTACAGTATGCCTGTGTTTGCTCACTGCTCCACATAAAGTAATTAAGAGATAGATCTTCTTGCAAGATAAGGCTATAAAGAATGGAGCAGGCAAAGTACTGTGATTACTTGTAGGATATAGAGGTGTTACACCTGTATGGAAACAGCAGTCATCTTTGTACAGCCTGCCCGTACACTTTCATGGGAGTTGCTGAAATGAAACCTGAGATAAAAATCTGACTCCTCACCTCAATTCCTCCCCTTGGCAGGTGGAATATCCACAGCTAAACAGTGATGCAATCCTAAGATGCTAGCTCTAATCAGATGAATTGCTAAAATCCAGGCAGCTTTTGCAATGAAAGAGATGACAAATTTAATGAGGAATAGTGGTGCCACTGTTTTGAACCTTTAATAAACACAAGGAAAAGGTCAACAATTAAATGGCATCAGCCCATTGGTCTTGACTCTCACAGTATTGGAAAGATCTCTGGCTTGTCTCTGTACCCACTTAAAGTGCACGTTATGTGGTAAGTGCAAGTAAACTTTGAATACCTGCTTGTTACATGCTTTGTCTGTATCTCTGTCTTTGTCTATATCTCTAGGTTTTCTTTCCTATTTTACATAGCTGTTGAAAGCCAATTAAGAATAAATTAACCATATTTAAAGAAATATGAATTAGATTCTTGGCATTGATACTTGTTTCCTGTGCAGTCTTGGATAAAATATTTCTGTGAGTCTTTGCTCTTTACGTTCTTTGTCCTGTCTGCTTACAGTTTGGCAGAAAGCTGTTTCGTACCGAGTCTGTCCAATGCTTGTTGCATTCGGTGACCTTGTGGGGGACAGAGCGCTTGATGCCGCTATTGCAGAGGAGTGTCATACTTTGAAATATTCTTTATAGGGTTAAAATTTGCCATCCACATGGCGTTTGGATGTTCATACAATGGAGGTCTGACTTATGGATGCACAGCTCTGTGCTGCACAAGGCAGTGATGATCCCTCCATGGTGGCTGAGGAGCTCTGGGCACTGCAGCGGCTGCTGTGCAGTGGAGGGACTCCTGAGCTGTCCACCAGGAAGCACTGACCAAAATCTGCCCCTTAGGCAGAGGAAGGCCTGCAGCCTACATGTTTCACTCTGAACGTGCTAGCTGTTGCGCTGCAATACAAAACAAAACATCCGTGGCTGCCTCCGCTACATGTGATTTAGACATATCTAGTGGCCTGGGCCCTTCAAGGACCTTAGCTACTGAGACCAGTGATGGCTGTTGGCATGGGCAGTGGTGGCACTAGTGCTTCAGTGAATTTTACAGGTGCAAGTCCCCACAGATGGTAAGGTACCTCAGTAATGAGACAAGGAGGAGTTTTGAGTCTTGAGCAGGACTTGGGTACCTAACTCAAAGGTGTCTGCCTAAATTTCTTTCAGTCTGACCTTGGCAATTAGCAGAGGTCCAGCAAAGGTAAAGATGTTTCCTAACTGTGGTGAAGCGTGCTGGGCAATGCAAATACGAACAAAGAATTGGTTTTAGGGAGAGCAGATGAAGATTCAAAGAAATCCTGGCTGGAAGCACGTTGTTCACCTGGAGGGAGTTAGAGAGTGCTACTGTCGCTGCTTTTGCTACTCATCTTCTCGGGGAAGAGAAGACTGACAGAAAAGCAAAGTAAGCTACCTGAATTGGTGTTCAGAGCAGAGGAACTTGGAATTTTTTATGTCAGAGATTAGTCCAAGGAACTATTTAAAATTTACATGCCAGTAGCAGCTGTTTAGGGCAGTTGATGAAATGAGCACTAACAGCTTTCCAGGCCCAGGCAGTATTGACTGAAGGAGTCTAAAGGAGTTTTGCAATAGCTGTGCTAGACATTGTAATGTGTGATTTTAAGATTAGCCTTAAGAACACAGAAATGGAAGGTAGTAAATGTGATATAGGTCTTCAAGAATGTTGGTGCTCCAAGTATGATTTCCCTAATAAATAAATCAAAGGGAGAAAATACATTACCGAGCAGAATGAGATGATACATGAATGAATACAAACTGTCAGAAGAGAATCTTTTGCAGAGAAATAATGCTTACAAATCTACGTAGTTCCAATGAGTTCATGAGCATGATACTCATATATACGGGATATTTGGATATTCCAACAGCTACTAATGCAAGATCCTTCAGCAGCTCTTAAGAGAAGCTAATATGCCAAGACAGGAGAAAAATTTCAAGGGTAAATGTGTGGGAGAAAGCTATGGAATAAGCAGTCAGTCATTCCCACCTAAAGAAGATTACCAATAAGGTGGGTCAGGGAGCTGTGGTCGTGCACATTCCCAAGCAATCTTAGGGTTAAATAGCAGATTCATTATTGATACAGGAATATTCAGAAAAATAAAACTTAAAGCTTCCTGTGGGAAAACAGGTAGAATAATTTCATATTATTGACGAAATGGCAGAAGAAAGCCTATATTGACAGCACACAGAGGAATTCACATGGGAGGAAAGTATTCTAGTAATGTATATAACACAAGGGGCTTTGGAGTGGTATTTGGGGAAAGTTCTTCTGCATTATGCATAGTTTTCTGAAAATGTGTGCCCAACCCTTGTACTGAAGGAGCCAATTACAATATTAATTATTGGGAAATGAAGAGAACAAAACAAAATATTGATGTGCTGCTATATAAATGTGTTTGGTTTGAATGCTCTCTGCAGTCTTTGAAAGGCTTTAGTAAAACTAGAGAACATGGAGAGAACCAGTGAAGGTGTCCAAAGAGATGGAACAACTTCCATACAAGACTGCAAGCTGTCTGACTCACTTAAGAAACTGACGGGGTGCTGGAGGGGAGAAATCAGCATCGCATAGGGCTGGGAGCTGGTGAAATGATCAGTCAGAATTTTTAAACAGATGAAAGGAAGATCCTGGGGTTTAGTATGCAAAATGTAATTATGTTAGAAATGAAGCTAGTGGGGGATATTGTGGAAGCCAAAGGAGTAAGCATGTTCAAAAAGAGATTAGATACATTCAAGGAGTAATCGTGTTCAAAAAGAGATTAGATACATTCAGGGAGGTTAGGATGATCCTTGGCACTGAATACAGGTGCTGTGGATGTAATCTCTGGCTTGGGAATTCCCTTTAAACTTGTGATTCCAAGCGTCTGGGATGGATGTTTTGCCAGAGATGGAGTCGCTTACCTTGCTGAAAGGGTTCATGTCGGAAAAGGATATCAGACCACACCACCTCTTGCTCTGACCCACTGTGGGAACAGTTAGATTCCTTAATTGGAGCCCTGTGGTTGGGTTTCCTCAGGTACTAGACACTTCATTTCAATCTCCATGCCTGTCAATGTGACGGTTTTCACAAGCAGCATTCAAATGTATTTGATTAGATACATCAGTGTCCACTGAAAAGCAAGCCTGTTTTAGCAGGCATTTTGTGTGTACCGGCAATGGCTTGACCATATCTGTACAGTGTTATCTGGCATCCCGCCTTCGCCTTCTACCTGAGCCAGTGCCTCAAGGAGTCGTGCAGGTTTTGTAACTCTGCTGTAACCTCCCTGCTGAGATCATACGCCATACTTCAGTAGGGTACCTGGAAGCTAGGATCATGGACTCTTGCCTGGATGCAAGCTGGGAGCAAGGCTACAGGAAAGCAAGTAGCAGAGTAGTCAACGACAGCTCTTTGTGGTAGGAGGAGGTTTCAGGTCTGCTTGTTAGAAGTTTGGTCTTCAGGTTTGGTTCTACAGGTTCACCTTTGGGTTCTGCGTATGCACTATAACTGTCTCAACTCGGCTCGTAACCGCATACTGGCATAGTTGGCACTAGGTCACATTTTGCACATAGCTGGCAGCAGTTCCTGCTGGCGGCTTAGGTTGGTGCAGGTGGCGATGATCCAATAACCACTTTGGCACACTGGTGGTTTGGGGTTTTCTGGTTTTTGTTGTTTTGGGGTTTTGTGTGTTTTTTTTTTTCCTACAATGGGCAGGTATATAACCAGTCCTGCAAAACTTGTTTAACTAGCCCGCCCTTTGCACAGTTCTCCCTGTGCTCAGCCTTCCCACAGCGCCTTGCCTCACACTTTGCTATATGTGTGTATATAGCCCTGGTTTAGGGCAATAGCTGGAAGCTTTCCAGTGGTGGTTTCATGGGGAAATGCCAGTTCAAGGAGTTCAGTGTTCCTTTTAAACACTTCTGGGTTTCGGTTTTGACAGATGCCCAGTATCATTTGGGTAGACTCCTGCCATAGTTCCTAGCATAAGGCCTCCATCACCCTGGACTTTAGGTCCTTTCAGGATCTGGAGTAAGCCTGCTGGAAAATAAGGACGCCCACAGCATTTGCTGTTCATGTCGTGGTCTGTCATTATATTGGAGCATTAAGTCTTGCCCCTTTAGCCACTGGTCAAGGATTATTTTTTTTTTTTTAGTTCAGGGAGGTTCTGGTTCATGGAAGACTAGCGAAAAATAAACTTTCTTAGATATTGGACATCCTGCTTTTGACTATGTCTGGAAACCTGTATGTTCCCAGAAGGATGTGCATAAAGACTGGTTGTGTAATGAGTTAATCCATAAACATTGCTAATGCATGAGTTGTGCATCCAAAGCTAGTGCATCCAAAGAACATTTTCTACAACAGCTTATTCACCTTACCTGCTTACAGTAAACAGGAGTCATTACAAGTGGAGACCTGCTCATTCTTATTAACCAAAATATCATATCTTTCTCTCCTAATTTTGCAATTATAATAACTTGAAGTCTATACTGAGATAAGGTATCACAGAGGTTAATTGATTTTCATCTTAGGCTACGATGTTCTAAGAGATGCTTCATAATGAAGAATTTCCTTTCCTGAAGACAGGCCAAGCATAAAAGACAGACGAACATATTAACACAGGACTAGATGAAGCATCCACTTCCCTCTGCAGAAAAAGCATGCTGTAGTTCCTGGTGTGAAAGGATTCAATTTAAAAAAAAAAGAAAAAAAAAAAGGCACACAACAAAGCAAACAAAAAAGCTCAACCAGAAACAGGGAGGGACTGTGTCTCCTGTTCTGCCTTGTGAGCTGTCAAGAGCCTCTCTGGGAGAGTCTGGTGCCCTCCTGCTTTCTCCCAGCTTTCCTTCTGCTTGGCGAAGTGAGTCAGGCTTTTCTGTAGAGCGTGTTCCTGACCTACCTAGTAACCTGTCTTTACCTTTCTGCACATCCTGGTTAGCCCTATTCAGAGAAGATGAACTGAAAATGAAACTATTTCGGAAGCCTTACCGGGTGCCTTTTAGAGGGAAATATTAATACTACTTTGTCTTTTCAGGGAATGCTTTCCTGAGTACAATCCCTAGGCTGTATCCTTTTTGTTGGCTGAAGCAGTTGTGATTGATAACTAATAAAAAGTGACTAATACAGAACTCTTCCTCTGCCCTTCCCCTTCCTCTTTCACCTCTGACTGCCGAGCTCCCAGCATACAGGTGAAATGCTTTGGTTCTAGGTGCCTGACCTGCTCTTTGTACGATTTTTGCCCCTACCCATGAAGATAACCACCTAGACCTGAATTACTGCTCTTGAACTGAGGATGATAAAAGCAGAGGTAACGATACATTTCTTTAGAATGCTGGTTTTTGTCATCAAGGAAAATGTTAGCTGTGATCCTTAAGCTTTGAAGGAGCTCCAAGAGCCTCTTTTCCGCCTACTGCAACTGGTGGTTTTTGCACTGAGCTCCTCAGGCTTCTGATTTCTTTCTGATCGTCAGGATGACATCCGAATTCACATGATGAGCAAGATCAGCATTAGTACCATGTGTTGTCATCTGCCTTAGTGGTTGACTTTTTTCCTCATTTCAACCAGTAAGAGGCTGTTGTGCCAAAAGCTGTATGTCAAGATATATGCAATGCATCCTGACCCTGACTGCCAGGAGGAAATAAATTGTTCAGTATAGTTTGATGAACCATTAATAAACTTAAGCTGTATTTTGTGTCACTTTCTACATTCTTGTTATACACTTGCCTTAAATCTAGGCATACTTTCAATATCAGCATAGTTCAGCATCTTTTTGCCTTTTTTTTTTTAGTCTTGGTGATCTTCAAGCATGCTACCTTCGCTCTAGAATGAGTCTATCTTGCCTGAACCTTCATATGCCAATCCTTTCACAATTACAGAAAAGAAGCTGGTGGGGTCAAAATTAAGGCCCAGGTAGCCTAATGACTTGTCTCTGACCAATACTGGATGCAAAGGAAGGAATGGCCTGCAGCAAGTGGGCAGTGGTACTTCTGAGATGGTGATCAGCCCCTTCCCTTGAGCACAAATGAAGCTCCCCTTCCAGTTCCCAAGTGATGGATTTATGCAACACCATGCTTGGTTTCAGCGGCTATCCTGCCTTTGCTCCATGAAGATATTATGGTTCTCACTGAAAACTGAGGCAGAGAATTGGTTTCTTTTGGGCTTTTGTAATCGGTTATCTGTATATTGTCATTATTTTTTCCTTGTTGCCTTTTATGCATGACAGAACACCCTGTTTGTTTTAATATCCTTTGCAAGGTCAATCTTAGCTTTACTTTTAGAGGAGAGATCTTTTTTGAGAGGTTTTTTTCCCTTTTTTTGAAGTTTCACAAATTTTTTATTCATGCTCTTTCAGATTTTAAAAATCAAAAGCCTTATTCTTAGACCTACCTTTGTCCTGCCACTTTATTTTAATCTGTGATCACTTGTTGTTTCTAAAAGAAGATTCTGGAACTCTTCAATCTTCCTTACTTAACAAAAGGAAACTGACTGGCTTTTGCTCTGACAGATCTAGGGGCTATTTGGTAAAGAGAAATGCTGCTCTCCAGGTTGTCTCTAGAACATGTTTTTCTCCTCCTATTTTTTGAGGATGCCAACCTGCCATAATGGTATAGTATCTGGTAATGTTTAGCCCTTATGATCTCTGGACAGCAGGCCTTTACTGTATGCAGTTCTGCTACTCGGGGTGGTAGACATGGATGTCTCTTGCTGGTCAGAAAGGAATCGGAAGCATGAGGAGCTCGGTCTGAGGGAATGTTGTAAGTCGGTGCCCTCCTCGTGCTGCTGATATGGCGTGGCCGGATCTGCCCTGGGAAGATGGTTTCAGCTGGGGTAACTGCTGCTTCTGGTTGTCCTTGCATTAATGACTGCCAGCTTTGAATGTGTGTTGTGACAGTTTCAAAATCAGATCTGTACCAGCAGCAGCCAGAGTGCAGGTTTGCTTCCTCTGTGTGGTTATTCAGCTGGTCCAAAGTGTCACGGTCGGAACAAAGTGGTGCCGGTGTGCGGGGTGGTTTTCTCTTCGTATCCCAGGATAGTACCTGGCAACAATAATGTATCATCAGTAATGATGTTCTAGAGCAATACATCATTGTCAAGCTGATACTGGCATTGGTATAAGAGCTGATATGCCAGCATCACCAGTCCCTTCTCTTCTTTGTACGCCTGTGCTTTTGGCATAAAACTGGCAGATCTTGACAATGTCTTCAGTCCACCTATTAATTTCAACCTAATACAAAATGTCTTTTAGCCTTTTTAGATCTCTCTCTATTAAATAATTTTATTAGTCAGAGTCTAGGTGCCCTTAAACAGGTTTCTACCTGTACTGACAGTTTTCTCATATGCCAGTAAGAGGTTGTTCATAATCTTTTATATTCGTAGGTCTACCTTTCTTTTTGGTATGGTTTTGTTTTGAGTTACAGCTCTTGTAATTGTTGTCTGAGCTGTGCAATACTTTACTGACACACCACTGGCTCTGGACTGTATTTTAGCTCACTTCTGATAGTTCCTCAGGTGAAAAATTTCTTCACTCAGCAAATCTCTCCCAGGATGGCATTTGATTTGCGAATTGCTGATGTAGGCTTAAAACACAGAGAACCTTTTGGCGATGTCTGAAAGGCGTGTTTCTTGAGGCCATTGATTGCAAATATTTTTTTGTCCAGAGTCAGACAACAGTTGTCTGCCAATGAACAGGTCTAAAATTTGTTATGACTGTACACTGTGACCAAACCTGCTGTTTCTGCTCAGATAGGTTGGTTAGTGGTGTCCGGTGCCTGGTCCACATACTACCGCCCCCTTGCGCTGAACCATGTGCTGCTGGTGGTTTAAGAGTACAATGCCCGTGCACTCCTTCAGGGCCTCACAGTTACTGTAATCAGGTTCTTTTTAACTCCTTCAAGAGTGAAATCTTTACTAGGATTTGTATCAGTGTGTTGGATACTTTTGTACAGGAATGCACTAAAGCAGCTTATTTAGAGAGCTAAATTAGGTACCTATTTCTGAACTTAGTTTACTCTTGTAAGAAAGCTCGTATTCCTTCCTGCTCTGCTGGACAGCTGTTTCCGATTGACTCCTGTTGACCAGGTTTTCTCTATATACCTAGGAATGCTCCTTCTAATAAATGCAGTTTGCTATAGCTCTAGTCTTATATTGCCAAGTTCTTTCCACAGCTCCTCAGAAGATTAAGTCAAGCTTTACTGATCTGATTGCCTTCTATGATGAAATGACTGGATCTGGGAGTGAGTGGAGAGCAAGGGATGACATTACCTTGATTTTAGCAGAGGTTTTGATGCTGTCTTCCACAATACTCTCGTATCCAAGGCAGGCTATTAGGGCCTGGGTGGATGGGTGGACAGCTAGAAGGTGGATGGAATGCTGCTTGGATGACTGGGCTGAGAGGGCAGCTGCTGATGGGTTGTACCTTACAGACCCCTGCAGTTCTCTACTTGTCGCTGGGGTGTGTCCTATTCAACACCTTCATCAATGGCCTGGAGGAGGTGATGCAATGCACCCTCATCAAATTTGTAGGTGATAAACACTTGAGGGCAGGGCTGCTTTTCCTGGGCAGACTGAAGGAAGGGATCAAGAGGAACCCCATAAAATTCAGCAAGGACAAATGCCAAGCCCTGCCCCGGGGCGGAAGAGCCCGGGCCACCGGGACAGGCTGGGACTGCCTGGCTGGGGAGCAGCTCTGCAGAGAAGGCCATGATAGGCAGCGAGCTGAGCATGTGCGTGAATGTGCGTCAGCGTTTGCGTTGCTCTTCTAACAGACCTCTGCCCGTAGCTGAGCTAGTTTAACAGCTATGCTTAGCTAATTTAAGTTTTATGTTCCATGATTCAAGTCCTCTCTAGCATGACTTTCCCCGTGACCTCTGAGCGGTAAGCTCAGCCAGGCTCATTGTATAGTCTTAAAAATGAGGGATTTCTAAAAATTATGTGAACTGGGTGTCGGGGTCTTTTTATTTCCACTCCAGCCTTGCAAGAAGTTCCCTGTCTTCTTTAATGGTGTCTGTTGGAGCCTGTGCTGCTGCTATGTCTTTCTGATATGATACAAAGCATGGTACGTTTATAACATAAACATGGAAAGGAGGAAGCCATAAATGCTGCCTGTGTCTTTTCTAATGTGCTGTTAACCTATATGTCCAGTCCACTGCTGATTATCTTTATAGTGGTATCTTTATTCCTGCTCTCTGTCCATCTTCTGCTGTGACGACGCTACTGTGAAAAGCGGCAATTCTGGCATCGTTTTCCAGTTAAACGTTGCAGTATGTCTTGATGACTAGTAGTACGCCTGGCTCAGGACTCACGCTGGTTTCACAGATCTGCTTCGTGCAGTGCCCAAATTGCACCTTCACCCTTACAATGTGATATAGACCTCCCAGAGGAGCATCTTTCCCTCTGCCTTGGTGGCTGTGTCTGCTCTGGTAGATAGAGGAGACCCGGGCCCCTTCCCCGTTCCTGAGGGCCACTGTGTGGCTCACACCCACGCACCTGCACTCGCTTCTGTCCCAGACTAGGGTCGTCTCACCCAAACTGCCTCTCCTGAGCTTGTGCTGTCCCTTGAATTTTCTGGGAAGGGAGTAGTTGGTGAAGGTACTTTCTGATGGATAGTTTGCCAGTAGGAGCAAAACAGAGTATTTCACAGCAGCTGGCACAGCGAGGTGACTGGATGGCACGTCAGCAAGGCCTGGTGTCAGGCAATTTGGCATCAACTGCTGATTTCCAGAAGAAGGTAAACAATACTGCATCTGGGAGGGGAATTGAGATCAATGGCATTTGGTCTGTGGTTGGGCCCCAAAGCTCCTCCATTTTCTGCTTACCCCTTGGAAACACTAGGAGGGTAATGCTGCAACTGAGGCTGCTTTTTTTTTTTTTTTTTTTCCTCCCCCCTAAATCAACGAATTTCTTGAAAAGGAAATTTCTCTTAACTAAGTGAGAAACTTTTGGTCTGGCACTCTTTGAAGTGTATATATTCCTCTGGCATTGCAGAGGGCTCTTAGGGGGTGCACGTGCTGTGTTTACAGTCCAGAGTTGTAAACCAGAGAGCGCTGACCACACTTGTGAGGAGGACGGGGTCTGCAGCACGTTCCGGAGTGGTTTGCATCCACTTGAGGGCACCATAGCATTGCCGATACAGTGTTTGCTAACTGCATGGTGGACTGTTCCCTGCACTTCAAAGGAATCTTTTAGAAAAAAGCAATTGCTTAATTATTTAAAACCACCGCCATCTTGTAAAAATGCCTATTTCTGATCTGGTTTATTTTCCCTTGGATTATGGGCATCTTGCCCTAGCACACAAGACCCTCTATTGCAGTACACATCTTATACCAACCTTTTCAGTAATTCCGCACAGGGAGATGAGCTTTGTGGGTAAACAGACTCAGAGAGAAAACGAGGAGTAATTTAGCTCTGAGCTCTTTGTGAGCTGTGACCTTTGCTTGCAGTCAGGGCAGTGACAACTCATTTATTTGAGAAGGGCCTGAAAGCCAAAGGCAGCCACTGTGCCCAGCATCGCAGGTGGGCTGGCCATGCAGCCCCCCCATACCATTGCTCCAGCAGGCAAAGCCTCCTCCACAGAGATGCTGATCTGCTGCTTCTTTCCCTTCTACATCCCGTGCCCACTTCCCATCCTTCCTCTCCCTTCATGCACTGCTTTAACCTCAGCCTCTGACATTTCCAGCTACAACCAGGCTAATGCAGTCCTGTTTTTTATTACCTTCTGCAACATCCCCTGCAGGTAGGGGCAAGCCTAGATTTGAGCACACCTGCATTCGCTCAGCAAAGACAGTCCCTTAAACAAGAAGGTCACCTTCATGTAGCTGAGCAGGTCTGCCTGGTATCACACAGCTCCCGAAAACAGCAGAGGCTGAGCAAGCCCCAGGACCCAAGCGGCCTTGAGTCACCCTACTACATCCGCTCAAAGGCACAGCGTCTTGGCTTTGTTTCTCGAAGGAGGGCAATGCTGATGATGGCTGATGGATGGTTACTTGCTGGTGGGTTCTGAATTTTGGCAGAGGGTTGACCGAGGGCCTGTCTAAACTGGAAAGGAGTAAAGGGTGGTCTGCTCCTGCTAGGGGCAATTGCTAACCACATGGGAGTGCTTCAAAGCACTGTGGATAACTGCCTGGGGAAACTTCCTTAGGGGTACTTTGAATTTAAGCTTATTACCTTGGAGGAATAAAAAGCAAGAGGTCTGTTCTTCTCTGGCAAGTGTCTGGGCCTTGGAGTTCTGCCCCAGAAGTGTTTCTGCATTTCAGAGGCTGGGCCACTTCAGGCTTGTCAGCACAAGAACAGGCTCCCAAATGTATGAAGTTTAAGTAGGAGAGATCTGTCCTGCAAAGCGAGAAAGAACATGAGTGGATTTAATTTGGGGCTTGGCCTGGGACTCTGAAGGGCCCTGGCTGGCAGGGCACCAGGTGAAGAGTCATGAAAAACGGTTTTGGGTCTCAAATCTACCACTGGGTTGTGTGACAAACTGCGTGGCCTCTCTGAGCCTCAGCTTCACTAGCTGCATGCTGCACTTAATTATGTTCAACTTCAATGGCCTAAAATGTTAGGGTGACATTGCTGTCTAGATTTGCTTGTGTTATTTATGGCCTCATTGAGGACCTTATCTTTCTCAGTGACTCATCTCTTCCAGAGTTCCTCTGCAACAGATGAAATTTCACCTGGATAAAAGGCTTTAGGCAGGCTGGCATTGGTCTTACGTGGTGGGAAAGACAAATGCCTCTCGTCACTGGGTCAGCTGCTTGCTTGCCAAATATTTATCTTTCTGAGATTTTAGCTTTGTTGAATGAGGTTTATGATCAGGCTGTGATATCTGGGACCACCAGTCCTTCTGGTGAGCTTCTGGCCAGCTGGGGGCGAGGCGCAGCCCACGCTCTCCACAGAGGCTGCAAATCAGACAACGGCTGATTTTTATGAACTGTTGGAGAAGAAATATTGACAGAAATAATTCCCTGGTTTTCCATGGCAAGAACCCAGATGTCTCCCCCTCGCAGACCTGTCGCAGTGGGGGAGCTGCCTGAGGTCTCCCACCATCCCGGTCAGGCTGTGGTACCTGGACTGTGTCTTGCTTCACATACTCCCAAGTCAACAGGTAATTTCAAAAGCCCAGGGATCAAGTCCAGAAGTCATTGTGTCCGTTATCCCCTTTCTCTGTCAGGCCAGCTAATCAACCAATTTTCTGTAAAGAAGTCAGAACTGAGCTGTGGACACTGACTCCAGGAACATTTCTGAGTCACTCTTTTAAAGCAGTTTGGTGTAGGTGTCAGAAGAAAATATTTCCTGTTCAGCAGCGTTTAAGAGATGACTATTTAACAGGCTCCTGTACAGTTCAAAAAGGCATTGAGAAATGGGCTTGATGGTATGCTTCTGTGGGGTGTTTCTACCACCTTCAGAGGCCTGTAAGCTCTTTTCCAGTTGTCTATGAACTCTACGCTCTCCCTTTGAGGCGCCTGGTAGCTCAGCTCTGCTTCTCAGTCTTCAGCTCCTTTCCCTTCCTGCTCAATTGCTCCATCCATGCCACGAGGAGTGGTTACCTGCAAATCCCTCTTGCTCCTTGTTTTCTTTCACATAAATCCATGAGCTTGGCAGCCTCTGGTACCTTTATGCCTTATCTTCTCCAGTGCACATTCTTCATATAAGTTCTTTATTGCAGGTGGTCCTCCTGGCCACCATCTCTGATGAGGTGAGATACAGATTCTATCTGTATTGCTGTAGAGCGGTCACTGTAAACCTGGTTTGTATTTCTAGCTCGATCTTGCCTGGCAGCGCTGCCCAAAATAAGCTTTCTCCCTCCTGTTTTCATTTCACATGGAAATCTTATTCATTCAGACCAAATATCTACATGCAATGGAACATAGGGATGAAGGCATGAAGGACTTTGTCAATAGATTTAGGTGGGTATACACAGCTTGCCTTTTATTTTTCTGCCCTATGTCTCTTGTGAATATAAACTGGGAAATTTAATATTAGAATTACATCACTGGAGAGAGGTGCAGAAAGAAGAGATCAGTCATAGGTGATGTTATCTGGGGAAAACTACCCCTGGGCTTTCTCTTGCACTGCTCTAAAACACAGCAAAGCATATGCAAAAACCTGATTAAAGAGGCCTGCTTGTGCTTAAATACATATCTTTGTAACTGATGATTTTATTTAAAAAAAAAAAACCAAAAAACAAAAACAACAACTTCGGTGTCTTGGCAAAGTTGACATTAAAGCACTAGTTTTGCAGTGTGAAGTAAAAACAAAATCAGAACAATCCTACTTGAGGCTTTGCGTCAAATGGTATTCACTGCATTGTGGCTTTATAACGTAAACATTGTCATGTCCCATCAGAGATTAACGTTTTCCATTAATTTTACTCGTTGCATAAACAAGATGAGATTATGTGTATTTTTGCTTTTGAAACAGCGTGTTCAGCAAGCACGTGCTGCTGCTGGATCCCAATGAAAGGTTAACTACAGTCAGCTGTCATACTGGCCCCTTATCAGTTGTTCTCCATCTGTAAAGTCAACCTGCATATAGCTCTCTGTTCTTGGATTTTGCAATTATATCTGGGTAGTTTGGTTTACCTTTAAAACTATTAGGGTGAAAATAAATACTAGACTCACGGAGATCATGGTCGGCTCACCAGTCGTGGGGTTCATGCACAGAAGAAGTACCAGGTGTGTAGTCATCCTGTTTGTAGCTAATCCAGCTGCACATTCAGGGACTCAGAAGTGTACCTGGATTTGTCAAATGATGGAGTGAGAAAAAAGGAGTCTTGGAAATAGAACAACAGAGCAAAGCATCATAATACTCTATAAACAGGGAAGTATTTTTCCATCACTGCTGCTTTTGCCATTTGTATTACCATAAATAGCACCTGTTACAAATACGTAAGGGTATATCACAGCAAATAGCTTTGAAATAATGATATATGGTAATCAGGGTTAATCTGCCTTCCGTTTATACTTTCAATTCTAGAAATGTTCTGCGTTTTTTGAGAGACATCAGCTAGGATGCACCTGTAAGTTGCTAGAGCATGTTTACTTCTTCTATTAATTTGTTTTGTGATGACTCCAAAGAAGGTCAAGGTCCAGTTGTTCTACCTGCTCTACGAACACCCAGTGACAAACAAGCACTCAAAAGAGAAGGCAGGAAAGAAAGGGCTAGCAGAAAACATTTGATTCTAAAGGAAGTTAATGCATGTTTTGATGGATCTTCACATGCCATTGTTTCTTTTGGCATTTTTGAATCCTAATATCAGCTATGTGCAGCTAAGGCACATCCAAACCCAACCACTTATTGTGTGGCTTCTTGTGGACATCAGTGCTACAAATGCTTTATTTGCAGGGGAAAATTATTTTGCTGTTAGAAAAGAAAATTAAAGGGGGGGGGGGGGTGTTTC
>VZTL01027094.1:40068-52716 GCA_013400535.1 Scopus umbretta | reverse complement strand
CCAGGACATGGTTTAGTAGGCATGGTGTTTTGGGTTGATGGTTGGAGTAGATGATCTCAGAGGTCTTTTCCAACCGTAATGACTCTATGATTCTTTGATTCTAAGAGTTACCTCTCTTTGCTGAAATACCCGTGCTGGCCACAGCCATCATTTCCATGTCCCGCATAACCTCAAGTGTTGGAAGAATCCCTGCCCCAAAGGTCCTGGTAAGAGTCTCACTTGAGCTGGTGAGCCTTTCATTCTGTTGAACCAGAGACAAGGTTTTTCCCCATCCCTCAAACCAGCTCTGCTGTTCTTTTCCACCAATGAACCAGCTCAAGGTCATTTTCTTCTCTCTGCAGCTGACTTTTCTTCTGCTTTCCAAAGCGGATAAGATACTCTGAGGAGTCTGGTGGGTACAGAAGTGTGCAGGACCCAGCAGGAGCACAGAGCTCTGAGGGGGTGGCCTCCTGCCACAGAATGGGACCTGTTGGGTAGCTTCGTACATCTTGTCATTTTTCACACTTATGAGATTGTGTAACAGATGATTAGCAGGGTACTTGGTGCGGGTACAGAACAGGAGGTTTAATATGAAACATTTATAACCTGGGATTTGGACACTTCCCAGCTCAGCTCTACTTCACAATGAGCTGAGAGCTTGTTAAGGGTCTTGGCCAGTTATGGGAATAACTGTGACCTGTCTGAGCAAGGACAAACCCTCTGGCCCTGTCCAAAGGAGCTTCACATCTCAACAACAGACGGTATCAAGTACTGGCTTGATGGAATGAAGTGCTAGAGCCTTTCCTGCTTGACCTAATGAACAAGAAGTATATGAGGCAGGAGGAGGGAGAAAAAGAGGGAGAGGTTTGGACCAGAATGACCCCCACTGTTAGATCTGAGCTATAAAGGGAAGCAAGTCCTGAAGGTATAAATGCTTCAGTGAGTTTGGATGTACCTTCCTACAGGACTGCCACGAAGCTCTTACCATCTTATTGCAGGAATCAGGGAGGGTGAAAGGATTGTTGAGCACTAACCTAAAAGCTCTGCAGACACATGCTTCCTTTGGTCTTTTGTTTCTTTTTATGTGTTCACACAAGCCTTGCAGCTCTACTGACTGATCTGGATTCTCCAGCACTCTCAGTTGCTTTCAGATAAATCTTGCCTTTCTGAATACAATTTCAAGTTCTCTGAGGTGTCTGTTCCCTTCAGGGTGGTAGTTCTAGGTATCAGACACCCTCTCAAGGACAATGCTCCTCATACATGCGTTTCCCAGTGTAGCTAAAGGAGAAAAAGATGTGTCTCCACTTAGTTTCAAAGGACAGTTTGAGAGGGGACAATGCAGGCATCTCTGAAAGAAGGAAAAATACCTTTTGGTAGCCACTGCAAGCTGGGAGCCGTCACTGGTGTATAGTATGATAAAATCACTCCCAAACTGTGTGGGTCCCAAAGGAGAATGTTACACTAAGACTCGTGAACACACTCGATTTCTTGCCCACTGTTTTATAATGTGTTTGAAATCAGTACATTGCATATATTTCAATTTCCGTTGCTCTAATGATCTGACAATTTCCTGAAACACTTTAATGGAGTTTCCACTGACCTTAAAATAATAGTATTTTTTAAAAAGTGGTTAAGTGCAGACTTTTATGAGACAAATGGAGCCAGACTTCTCTTTCAAAAATACGATTTTTGCAAATGTGCTTGCTTCTAAAAATCTCAGAGCTGTTTTTCAGGGTGACAGGAATAACATAAATGCCAGAGTAAGCAGCAGTTGATCTCACAACACTGAAATCTCAATACTGAATGAGCAAAGCATTCATTCGCTGCATACAGAAACAGGTCCAGAAGAAGGTCTGAATGTCTTCCAAACTACCAGTGAAAGGCATGGAAGTGCTTGTGTCTTGTGGCCACTGTAGACTCCGTGGGCAACTCGCAACTTCATATGAATATTTGCAAATAACATTTATCCTGTCATAAGCTGCTCTTATTAAATGTGCTGAGGTTTATCTTTTCCTCCTTTCCCTCCCTTCGGTTTTTAACCTTTACTATTTAAAATTTCAAGATCTTCTACTCTCTCAGCATACTGGTTCCTTCTACACAGAGTCACAGCGACTCTCTTACTTTGGGTTTGAGCACTTGAAATTAATTTTCTTAGCATTAGTTTCCTAATCCTGTTTGCTCAAAACCTTGCTGCTCTTTGGCAAGGTTTTCTCATCCTTTCTTCTTCGCACCTGAGGGACTCCTTGGTTATCAGAAAGCTGGCTCTTTCCCCAAAGTATCTTGACAATAAAGCCTCATGCATTTAGAAGGATTTCCTTTACAATTTCCAACATGTATGTGACTCAACATCTTTTCTTCCTCCCCAGTTTTGTCAGACCAACCTATTCCTAAAGGAATGGTTGCCTAAAGGTTGGCAGATTCTTGCCCTTATTGGTCTTCAGTGGTGCCAGTTAGGTAAATGTTCAACAGAGTATCAGTTGTATGTAATACCAGAGAATCCCTAAAATCTGAACTAATTCAAGCTCATGCAATTGAAGATGTGCTTAGACTTGGATGTGCAGCTTTTGCAAAGATGTTTAAGCTCCAAAAGTGGGCTGGGTTTTGTTACTCCTCTGAGTTCCAGGGATCCCTGATGTCCTAGTCTCCAGATGACATGATGGGTCTGTGAACTGCTCTGTCCCTGCCCCTTTGGGGAATGGTAGGAAAATAGTAAGGAAATGGATCTGCAATAAGATCCTACCACAGATACATATGAACTCTTCCCAGCCTTACTGCAAATCAGATGGGAAACCAGCTGCGAGAGAATGGAGCAGGTATCTCCTTGGCAGGGGAAGAAGAAAGTCACAGCAATCAAGGTGGGGAGATGGTTAAAGACAGATAGAAGAAATGGGGCTCTTCTGGGTAAACTGTGGTAAGGAAATATCTGATGAAGAATCTCTCTGGGGTTGGGTGAACACTTGGAGATTTGTACATAGAGGTTCCATGAGTCATAACCAGTAACTGATTACGAAGAATCAAACCCAAATTATGTAGATTTTTCTATCAGTTTTTAAGTAGTCTGAGCTCTAAGAAAATCCAGATTTTGAGATTTGCTTTCTTCCTTTTTCTGCCCCATTTTGAATAGATAGATATTTAATTTAAGAGTTATTGATAGAGAAGTTACACTATGGTGTGTTAATTTTGTCATAGGGAAAACTCAATGCATTAGTCCCATACCTCTGGTAGAAGTTAGTCACTCTTCACATATTTCAAAATAAAATGGAAGTGTTTGGGATTTATTTTTTTGGACCACAGACATTTGTTTAGACCTTGCTCATTTTATCATAAATAAAATGTGTGAAGACAAGTCTGAAGATATACACCACATATCTAATCTGCCATCTTCACTCGCTGATCTGTGGTATCTCTAGAGTGCTAATTACTGGATGAGGTATTTATCTTCAATGATATAAGACAGAATTAAGTTTGATATGATAGTGGGCTCCATACTACATTAAAACGTTTATCATCTCAACCACTCTTCTCCACAGGGGAGGAGGTTGAAGGGAAGAGTCACCTTTTCAGTGCCACTCTGGAGATGACATTGCTAGCCAGGAGCATTTTCTAACTTTGCTTTTTCAAAACTGTGCCCATTTTCTGCCTTGCTTTCCAGCATTTTCCACTTGCTAAGCAATAATAAGTGGTTTATCTATCTATATTTAAAATGACAGATGGTGCCTGTCCCAGTGCTGATAAGGGTGACAGTACAAACACCATGTCCTTAGTGGGGGAGCCATGGAAAAATGGCACAATCTGGTACGAGGTTATTTCTGGTTTATTTTATAATCTCTACACCCCACCCCACCCCAAGGTGTGCCCTTATAAAAATCTGCCAATTTACCCCTTCTAAATATTCACCAATTTTTCTAGTATGAAGAAAGCAAGATTGACGTTGGGCAGCTTAAAACCTACCCATGTCTCCAGATTCACACCCCTTTCCATACACTGCTTAAAAGAAATCCTTACTTTTAACTAAGGGAGAAATGGCCCAGTAGCAGCACGTCTGCTATGGCACGTGCAGCTCTGCTGCAACTGCAAAGTGATGACTGCTCAGGTTTTTAGATGAAGAAGGCTCTGATCCCACATTACTGAGAGGCAGGATAAAGCTGTTCATAAATCATGGAAAAAGTTTACTTGTCCAGCTGGGTTTATTTTTTTGTAGGTTGTTTGTTTGTTTTAAATAACCATGAAAGCCCTTTTGGGTTTATTTATGCATTTGCATACATGGGAATCCATTGCTGCTTTAGATTCATAAGAAGCTGGAGAGTTAAGAAATACGTTCCTGTGTCTCCCCATCTGCTGCCCAAGGAGCATCACTGAGATGATTATTTACTTCCTGTATTTTAGTCTCAGACTTGGTTATAGCTCCAGATGGCACATGTTTGCATTCACATTTGCAACACCTGACGTATGGTCAGGCAGCATAAAGTCTCTAACAAAATGTCCTCCATCTAAAATGAAGACACACACTCTCCCTTCTTCAGTCAGTGACCAGCACCTGCCAAAATGTCACTATAAATGCTACTCCAGCGTGTTTGGAAACAAAGAACAGCAGAACATGAGTTAAACATAGATGCCTTGGGTACATTTTTAGGAAGGGGGCTTCTCCAACCTCCTACTTCATGTCAAGGTGTGGGGCAGAAGTCCATAGGCATTTGCCTTTTCTCTAACACAGTCACTAGAGGTAAGTTTAAAACAGGCCCAGTTTCAGCGACAGACATTTCATGCAGGGCCCCCTGGGGCAGCTGCCTCTCTGTTAATTTGCTACTTCTATTCAAATGGTTGTCATCAAAACTGATTTTACCAGACCTAATCAAGCAAAGTATTTTAAGCACATGCTTAACTTCATTTGAGAAATTCACCCACTGACTTCCCAGATAACCTAAATGTGTTTAAATTAACTGGATGTATAATTTATGTACCCTTGCTTCAGATGTAAGGGCAAATCCTAGTTTGCCATGGCATTACCTGCTGGAGCATTAAGATAAAGACACTGTTTCAGAGCTCATTTCAAAGCTGAGCAGGCTTTAACTTGGGGATGATACTTCCCACTATCTGCCTAGCCAAAGTAGGCAGTCTGAATAGTAGCTCTCGGTTCCTCTAGTTGAGAAACAAATACCTTTATTGCTCAAGAAAGATGGTGTGCACCATGGGACAAGGAAGAGATGGAACCCTTCTAGAAATATATTTGCTTTACTCCTGGCTCCTTTTGTCATCCTTAAGGCTGTTAGTGAAGTCAGGTGTCCTCAAAAGTACCAGTAATATGAGATTCACCCAACTCTTCACAGAAAACAAAATGTATAAAACTCCTAGAGGAAATCCTGTTCTGAAGTCATATAGATGTTTATAGGCCAATTAAATGTTTGTATGGGAGACCAGAGAGATAAGAGATCACTGAATTAAGGAATACGTGCATGTATCAGACTGGTGTGACAGGATGACCTCAAAAAGGCTGCTGTCAGCTTCCTAGGGAGGTATTTCCTTCTTGTAGCCTGTATGAAATAATAGTGGAAGATTCTTCTCCAGAAATGCATCTGCCTCCAGTCTCGCCTTCTAGGCAACTAGGAGAGCTTCCATCACTGCTTAGCAAAAACTTAGGTACTATATACATTGTGCACCAATATGTATAGTCCAAAATATACGTACTTGTAAATATAGACACTCTACTGCAAGGATAATGCCAGGTTTTCTGCCCCGTAGTTAAATTATGATAGTCATTTAAACTCACAGCATTGAGTGAACTATTCTAAAGAGCGGTGCCTTCAAAGTTTCAGAATATGAATGTTTGCTGATGATACAAAATTATTCGGAGAAAGACTAGGGCTGTCAGAAGAATTGCAAAAGGGCTTTATGAAAGTCATCAACTAGGTGTCAAATGATAACTTAGTGTGTGTGTGTATATGTGTGTGTATATATATATATATGGCAAAAGATACACATAGGATAAAACACTCCTGACTCTACTCCTGACTAAGATGAGAGCCTCTGAACTGATGACTGTCACTGAGGAGTAACACTTGGGGGCTGTGACAGCTTCATGACGACAACAGCTCAGTGTTCAAGAGTGACTTCTGGGAAAGACAAAACAGAGAACTTCATTCTGTCCCTGTATAAATCCATGCCCTCCTAAGTCCTATATACTGTGTCCTGTTCTGATACTTTCCCCGCATCCCATTAAAGAATATCTTAGAAAAGATACAGGGCTAAGAAAGGTTCAAAGAAGGGTAACAAGATGATCAAAGGCACGGTACCACTCTAAAGAAAGAACATTTTTGGAAGCTATGCCTCAGTCCCGCAGTCATCCTCTTGAAGACTTTAGCTTTTATTAGAAACTTGCCTTCCTTTTATCATGTGCCTTGGGAGGATCAGCTTGTTCTCATACAGCAGAACTGGCCCCCTCTTTTTACTGTATGGCACAAGAAGGGGCGGTTTTTGACCTGAGAGAGATTTCAGCCCCTAGTTTATTGAAAAAAATCCTCCTCAATCTGTCTTTGACAACTAGCAATGAACTGGGCAGCTCGTCACTGGGACCATCTTCAGCGGAAGTTCAGAAGATGAAGAATTTATTGTGGAAATTCTGGGACCTGGGCATAAGTGCAAAAGAATATGCCTATGTTAAAGGAATTGTTCTTTTTAATTCTGGTAAGTCCTACTGGAAATTACAGAGATGATTATGTGCCTAGAAGGACATTTGGCATTTTTGTTTCCGTATAGACAAATGCTCAGTTTTACTCTTTTCTATGAACAGAGCTAAATGTTCTAAAAAATCTGTATTCCACAATTTAATGATTTTCTGCCTGAAGTAGCTTATTTAGGTTCCTTGGATGTGTGCAAAAGGTCACCCACTGTAAGCCAAAACTGCTTCTATTAGATAAATTTTAAGTCATAAAGAATTAACCGTGTTGCTTCAAACTGATTTCCACTTCAAAGGTAATACAACAACCTCACCCGCAGTACAGCAAAGGAGAGATGGTACATGGGTACGTGATGTGAGTATTAGAAGTATTTTACCAAAGACTTCCTCTGTAGCGAGAACACCGGAGAAGACAAAATAGTCTGCATAATCTGATTGACATCAGTGAGACAAAAGGATACTGCATTGAGGTTACACAGCTTTTATTTATTTATTTCTCCTTCAGTGTCTCTACATTAGTAGACATGGTGTTGTTGGGTTGACGGTTGGACTAGATGATCTCAGAGGTCTTTTCCAACCTTACTGATTCTACGATTCTAGGATCCAAAGCCTGGGACAGCAGTCATGGAGCAAACCAAGACTAGTGGTTGCATCCTCTCACTTCTCGTGCCAAGTTCAGCCTCTTTAGGAAGGAAGGTTGCCTAGGTCAGCACCATGGAGTGCGTGAGTCATTAAAAGCTGAGCTCTAAGTCCACTAAAGTAAGTGGAAAGACTTATTGACTCCAGTCTGCTCTGGCTCAGATCCCCAACTCCTTCCACAGCAATCACTGCTGTTGGCTGCACTGTCGGCAGTGCGCTATACTTGGGAGTGCACCAAAAGGATACTTGAATGCTTCAGTTATTCCATGATATTTCTTGTGGTGAATGGTTTATAGGCTGCTCAAAGGCGGTAGTGACTTTATATTTGTTTCCAATAGGATTCAGATTCTGATTCTCGAGATGTAATGGCATCCAGATGTTTGGTATTGTGTGTCTATGCTGCAGCATCAAACCAGTGGACTTTGTTTCAGCACAAGTTATTTTCTCAGTTTTTCACAATAAAATCAGGCTGAAAGAAACCACCATTTATATCCAGGGTGATGATAAGAGGAGAAATCCCTCATCTACAGAGGCTTACACAGTTTAACTAGCAGGCATTTTTATTATCGCTGTTGGATAAAATGCAGTTTTCACTTAAGGAGAGAGCAGCAGAAGCGGGGTTATGCTCTGGATTCGTGCCTTCTAACGCCTGCTGCTTCCCTGGGGTGCCGTATGAGAGGCCCAGCAGCCCTTCATGCTGTCTGCAGACACCATCCAGGGTTTCAGGGGAACTCCCTAGCTCTTATCAGGGATGACCCTATTCTCTGGAGGTGCCTTTCTCCATGGGCTGCAGAAGGCGGCTGGGAGGACTTCACTTAAGTCCGGATTGACTCCAGATGAAACAAAGAGTCACAGTCTACCTCTGGGCTGAAGCAAGGTACTCAGGGCTTATACACAGCCCAGACTGCCCTTTCCTCTACCTCTTTTGCTGCAAATTTGTACAGCTGTTACTTCACAATTACTATTTTTCATAGTTTTTGAACACTTACCACCAAACTCAGAAAATGTTTTCTACGCACATGCAGCACATTTTCAGCTGCCCTTTTAGTTTTGGCTTGATGTTTGGCCAAAATTTAATATATTGCAGGCCTCAGTTCTAAGAAGATTTCAGGCAGCCACCAGCAGCGACAACGCTAAACCTTCTCCTGGATCATGGAGTACCTCATGTGGGCTCCCACCCTGAATGTTTTTTTCCTATTAGGACCACCAAAACTAGCTGAGGCAAAGGGGCAGGACAAGGCATGGAGCAGTCCAGAGCTGGGTTATGAGCTGGAGTTCAACAGGGTGCCCAGAAATGCAGCTGTAGCAGCACAGCTAGGCCAGTGCTTGGGCAAGAAGCATGACAAACAAGTATGGCAGAGCTTTGCTTGTGCCCTAAGTGATCTCTCATGGCATAGAGATTGTGCTTACTATGACAAAAAAATCCCTTTGGGGATAGGGTGGCAGGCAGTATGGCGTGTAGGTGCTCCCACTAAAGCACAATCTGTGCAGTACTTCTGTGCAGGAGGCTCTGGCTGGGTTGCTGACTGACCACAGCAAGAACCCATGAAGGAGAAAGCGTGTGGCCACCCCCTGAGGGGAAATAAGCAGCCTTGCATCAGCTGAACCCAGACTTCCCAGAACATATCGCTGTCCCTGCTCCTCTCAGGGGTGCTTTGGCTAGGTGGCTTCGGGGAGGTCAAAGTGTGTATGGGTGAAGGGTCCAGCTGCAAGGCCTTCCCTAGGACCCAGGCAGTAAGTCAAAGGAAGGAATAGGTAGGACTGGCCTACCACGCATGAACAGCACAGAATGAGGTGAAGCTGCTCTTGCTGCTTTTGACAATTGTCTGTAAAGCAATGGCAACTGTGCAGTGAGTTGACAGGAACTGTGAAAAACAGTGCCGTTATTGTATCAGTGCCATATATATATACACTTACGGAGTGTTATATATATATTTATACACATAAAAAAACTTCATCAAGGCTGTGACAGAACTTCTGGTAAAATACACGCTCTTCAGAGCTTTACAGTTCAGCTGGAAACGTGTTTGGCTGAATACTATTACAACAGATCTCAGAACACAAAGTTTCTCATTATTTGTAAATTGAACCCAGTGTTTGATTACATATAGAAGAAGAACAAATGGGGAAATTAAGCAAATTTGAAGGGATATAAGCAATTGCAATTTCATACTAAATATACAAAATCCTGACAACTTCCTTTCCATAAAAAAAAAATCTAACACTTGGAACCATCCTCACAGCTTGCAGCTGGTGGTAATCCTGGGGGAGAAGATGACTTTTCCAAACCCTTCATTTCTGGCTAGCCTGGTTGCAGGCTTTGCTGGGGCTGCTTCTCCTCTGGCAGTGGTGTCTAGGGAAAAGAGAGCTGCTGAAGACTGACAAAGGGCAGCCAAGCACAGACTGAGAAAAACACAGCCAGGTTGGTTTTGCCCTGGTACAGGGCACTAGGCAAGAAGGCAGAACCTCCCATATTTAAACAAATGATCCTGTGTGAAACACTCCCTGTTCTGTTACTCAGATCCCATCCCAGGGAGGTATGGGGTCAGTCACTGTAAAAGATGCCAAACAGGCCTGGAGTGTGCGCTGGGAGATAGGTTAAAATAAGATGTGAGAAGCAGATGTCAAAACTTGGGGATTCATGCTACCCCTGTCCAGGCTGCAGCAATTCTAGGAAAGAAAAGATGGTGCTATCCTCAGGCAGTGTGGACAGGAGGCAAGAGGATGCTGAGAGATACATGACAAGGCAGTCCCACCAGAGGCAAAGGCTAAACACGGGGTGTCCTTTGAACTGAGCCCTGGCACCCGCAAAGACCCTCAGTGAGGCAGCAGGTTCGAAGTGACGTGCTACGGGAGGTACGTGATTCAGGCTCAAGACTGTGACTCCGCAGGGCAGAGACCTTTCCCTCTTCAGAAATGGGTGAGGAAAGGGAGTACAAAAACAGGAAATACAATTACCTATCCTACTCCTGTGGGTCATGATACATCTCACAGAGAACCTTTATGCTTCTTAGACTGTAAATGAAGATATCTAGATAGCATGGTGAACCACAGTGTCTCAGCTTAGTCTAGCAAGCAGAGCCAACAATAGGAGTGAGATGGGGCTGGGTAGACTGGAACCCTATGTCTTCAGACTGGCAGCCTGCTCGCTGCTCCAAACCACCGCCTCCATCTTCCTGATGTTACCTACCTATTTTAGATTAGAGCTGGAATGTTTCTACCTACTCAGGCTACAGTCTCAGCATCATTTGGTGGGTAGACAACACTATAAAGCTTCTTCTCCATCTGTACTGAGTCCAAGTTACCTCCTGTTACCGTTCAAAGCTGGATTTAATGCAACAGGCTAGATTCCAATGTGCTTACAATGCTGCTCGATGTTCCTTCAAATGATTGAACTATGCATATCTTCTTTTTCCAAAAAGCACGTTTAGAAAGTTTTTATTTTTTTTTCTAGCGAAAGCGGTACTTTAAGCTAGAAAGCCAGACACCCATCATTATGACAGGCACAGGACAAAAGTGTTTACTCAAGATTTATTATTTTACTTTTTGTTTTGACAGGATGCCATGTCCTAAAATGTCTCCCCTAGGTACAAACAGCAGGAAGCTCAGCAAGCCTTGATGGAATTTATGTCAATGACGTTCCATAGAAACCTAGGCAGGTTTGCTTGGATTCTTCAGCTAATCACCTCTCTTCGAGACATTGATGCAGATGCTATTGAAGAGCTCTTCTTCAGGCCCATCCTAGGAGAGGCCACCCTAAATGTATTACTTCTAGAAACCCTATATATCAAGCCAGACTGGCTTTGAAAACTGATGATATCTGTGCTCTCAAATACCTATTTTTGAAGACATGAGAGGATTTTATGAGCTAATCTTTGTAAGCCATATATATTTTTTGTATGATGAAGTAATTTTGTAACATTTTAGAAAAAAAAGCAGAGAAATCTAAGCATTTAATGATTCTCTGTGCTTTCAAAAACCATTAGTCTAACATACTCCAAGACTGTATAGGAGCACCAGCATAATTTCCAGTTGTGCTATGTTCAACTGTATGACTTCTAGTGAGCATTTTTATAGCTGTTTAAAACTATATTATATGCTTTTGGCTTTCCAGAAGTCTTTTGCTTTCAGGAAAAGAGACAGAGGTAAATTTTGTTCAGTGCATCACCAATTGATTATGAATAGACACATAAAAGGTTGATCAGTGGTAAAATCAGTATAAATCCTTCCTTTTCCTGGGCTGTCATTCCCTGATCCCAACCTCTTTTCTGTTCCACTGAAAACTCTAGTCTGTGGCTGTAATTGCTTGATGGAGCTCCCCCTTACTAACTGCTTTCTTACAGGTTCCTTTTCTAAGTCTTGCAGTAAACTGTGGGCATTAAGTCCCTCTCCCATTATTCACAAAGTCCTTCCTTGACTAAGAAACTGAACAATATGATTCAAAAATTTGTTGACTAGACAAAAGCCATTGTTCAGGATTGTTTCCAGGATGGGAATAACAAAGACTGAAAGCTACCGTGTTATGCCATAAGTAGCAGAAATAATGTAGCCCAGTTTCCTACACATTTAAGACCTTTCCCCTTTAGCCCACCCTGCACCCTTTTATAATTATCCTCACTTCCCTCCAAACGGATGGCAGATGTTCCTTGGACAGAAGAAATGCTGAAATATGGTTTCTTACAGAAGTGTACAATCTGTTCCTCCATCTCTTACTGCAAGAGTTCCATGTCTCCGCCTCCAAGTATGCTATGGCATGCCCCACCACATCTTGCTGTCTCCTATCTGTCTGGAGAAGAGGCAGCATGTGTTGGGGCTGGCACCAAGCTATGTGTGTGCTGACTGGTCATTTTTCAGGATAAAAAAAGGCCACTGAACTTACACTTTAGCTGCAGTAAGGGAAGCTATTTGTATCTCTTTCTCACCCGACTCCTCTCCCAATGGTTTCCATGAAACTTAGAGGAATTAATTTCTGAGCTTTTTCAGCAGAGGGTCCCATCTAGTTTTGTTTGGCAAGGGTGCTCAAATTCAGCAAATGGGGACTGACAGGCAGGTAGACAGACTGAAGGACAAAGAGTATGATAGCTTAATCCACGCTGCCTTAGAAAGTCAAGCTAAAATCGTAAGTACTCACATATACACACACACACACGTCAACACATATTTAAAGACAGAGATGGATGTTCAAAGGACTTCAAAAGAAAGTCAATCAAGGAAAAAAGAAGTTTAAATACAAAGAAGAGTTTATTACCTACCAGGTTTGACTGAATACCACTCATTTTTTTCCCCCACTTTGGTAACTGAGGAATAAATTGTAAAAATAAAGAGAAAAAAGCAAACTCTTGTGGTGGGTTGACCTT